>WNHD01001484.1:0-18767 GCA_011057455.1 Ganaspis sp. Gsp50 | reverse complement strand
ACTACTAATTTTTAGTAGAAAATTAGTAGTTTCTTTTTTTTCTACTAAAAATTAGTAGTTTTCTACTAAAAATTAGTAAAATTTTCTACTATTTCATAGAGGCTCTCAGTTTTCGCTAATTCATTAGTAGAAAACCACTAATTCAGATTTAGAGAGGTCACTTTTAGGCGTTTTGGCTAATTGAAACAGGACCGAATCGTTTATTAAATGAATTAGTAACCGTTTTGACTAATTTTTAGTCAATAGTGACTAATTCTCAGTAGAAAGCTACAAATTCATTTTGTAACCCTTACTAATTGAATTAGTAAACTTTAGAAAATGAATTTGTAGTTTTCTACTGAGAATTAGTCACTATTGACTAAAAATTAGTCAAAACGGTTACTAATTCATTTAATAAACGATTCAGTGCCATTAAATTAGTCAAAAATGACTAATTCAGATTTAGAGAGATTATTACTGCCATTTCCTTTCTTGTTTGTCATTCTCACTGTTGTCATTCATGTTATTGTTGTCACATTCAATTATTGTCAATATTTTGTTTCAATTCGTAATTTGCATCACTTTGTGACTTGCAGCCATGCTGTTTTTACTTTATTATTATGTATTCATTTTTATTATTCTTGATCCTTTTCTTTATATTCATAAAAATGTTCCAAGAATCATGTTAAAGTATTTAATAACGCAATTATGTGGAATCGTAAATGAAATTCCAGTTGTAAATTTTGCCTATAAAGTGAAATTACTTAATTGCAATTTTCCTCAATAGTTTCATGTAATGGGGAATTTTTCCAAGAGTAAATTATGAAATAATATTCCAGGCAGGCTCGTATATATTTTGCACGTGCCTTCACGTTTGCCTGTACTAAAACACAGGCGTGAAAATGTGTTTGTTTCCTGTAGTTGAACATCAGTGAAATGAGTCTCAAAGCTGAGAGAAAACGAACATGCGGTAGTCGATTATTGTGTGACTGAATGATTCAGAGACTAGTCATTCGCCCAAGCAACTCGTGACTATCAGTGTGTGTACACACATGAATGTATGTATGTACACATACATGAATACATGCATGTACACACATAGGAATATAGGTACATTTGCACACATGAATGTACAATTGTACTTACATGTGCACTTGTGAATAGACATTCATGTACACACGTGAATGCACGTACACATGTGAATATTATTACACGTACATATGTGAATATACATACATGTACACACGTGATTATATATACATGTACACACGTGAATATAGATACATGTACGCACGTGAATATACATACACGTGCATAAGTGAAAACATTTATTTGCAAATACATGAATGCTTGGGCATGTAAACACATGTACACATTTTCAATATTTGAAACGTTGGCAATATCGGCATGTGTCGGAGACAGAACCATTTTTAAAAGAAGAAAAAAAGGTGGAGGTTAGTGGATGACAATGGTGGCATTATCCCAAGAGCCTGAGGGTCCAGGAACTTAAAAAGAGGGGGCAATTTATAATGGACCTCTTGCACTAGAATGATTTTATTAGATTATAGAAAAATTATATAAAAACGAACGTTGAATTTACAAAGCTCCCCTTGATATTTTGTATCAAAACAGATGTAGTTTTTTTTAGAGGAGAAAAACTCTCGTTTAGTATCCCTGTTTGCGCTCACAATTCCATCTGCGATATAAAACTCAAAACTTGATTTATTTTATCGTCAGGAAATTCAATTTGGCCACAATCTTGCGCTACAAAAACTGAAATAACGAGCAGTTTCGTTTTATTTCATTAAAGAAATAATATCAGGTTAATTTATTTTAAAAGTATAGCTTTCGAAAATCAATATTTGAAAAATTGCAATTTTCCACGTGTTTGAATCCATTTAATTTCACTTGGATTTTCTTTCTCTTTTTCATATTCTGTTATTGGAAATCTTTCAATTCTGTAAATTCTGTAATTGAATTTTAATTCTCGTAAATAGCGCGGTATTTACGAGTTTATTCAAATATTTAAAGATTAAGTATTGCAGTATTTAAGGATTTAGTGTTGCAATAATTCAAGTCTCAATATTGCAGTGATTTAAATAATTTTTCATTTTAACTTAATTTATTTAAAATATTGTAGAAAGACATTGTTTTGAATTTATATTGTACAAGCGTTAAGGATTAGGAATTTTTGGTGTTGGAGGATTTGAAGAGAGGTAAAATTCAATTTACAGTTAAATTTGAATTTTAAATTAAATTTTCTTTACCACTGTGCGAAGAAGTTGTTGTAATAGAATAAATTGTGTTTGGAAAAAGCTACCTGGGGTTTATATTTGAAATACGTCAAAGTGCAAAGTTGCTAAGAGTTTTAAGTCGAAGGTTGTGATTAGTATATTGTTAGAATGCGTCTCGCTAATGACGAAACTGCACTCTTTAAACATGAAGGTAAATCACAAAACATTGTTGAGAATAAGTCAAGGACTCATACATGAGTCATCATATCTTGTTAAGGCATCCACGATAATAAGATTGGTAACAATATACCTTGAATTTTGAAAATGTATTCTTAGCTCCTCTGTTCCCAGATTTAATTTCGAAAAAGTAAAAAAAATCATCTTCGCTTCCTTATTTTTAAACAAGTCAAAACAACCATGTTCTCATAGCTTCTTCATTTTTAAAAATGTCAAAACGAACAGCTTCTTCATTTTCTTGTTTTTCTTAGTTTTCTCATCTTTAAAGTCACAAACATAATCTTGGTTCCTCTATTTTTAGATTTTTATTTCTAAAAAGGCAAAAGTTTAGTTTTCTCTTTTAAATTAATAAATAATGAAAGAGTTTGTATTCTGTGCTGAAAACTGGAAAAGGAACTGACTTACATGAGTTTTTGTCGACACAATTTTAGGTCAAGTTTTTTATCTAGAAACTGATGAATAAAGTGAAATACTGGTTTTATGTTTGTGATTTTATTTCTATCTCACGAAAAGCAGAAAAAAAAGTATATAATTGTGATAAAAGCCGATGTTTTCATATTTATGTTGTTTCAAGTTGGAAGGCAGTAAAATATTATGACTTCATTGTCTTTATTGCAATTCACTACCGGTAAACTACAAATCTATCAAGAGTTTTTTATTTGGCAATTTACATCTGTAGATTGGAATAAATTGCCAGGTTTACTGGATTTATGTTCACCTTATTTTGCACTTTTAAGTGCACTGGCAAATATCAAAATGTCTCGAATCTTACTCACGAACACGTGGTTGTTCCGGATGCTAGATTCGAATATCCCTGGAACTTAGATTATACGACTCTTTGTGCTGATTCTAAGCGGCGCGGCGCCAGTTCATGGACTCTTTTTTTTCCCTCCTCGTCGTTTCTCTGTCTTTCTCGACATTGCGAAATAAGAACGAGTCTCTGAGAAAAAGGAGTGTACAAAAGTCAGACTCCAGGTGCCCAACGAATCGAAGTATCGGTTAATTAAAAGTTGCTTTGATTTCGGTTATACTCACCAATATCCATGTGCTCTCTTTGAATGTTTATGAGACTCTCTGCCAAAGGCTGAGATCTCTTTTTTATGAATCATCCAGCAGGCGTGGTCTGAATTTTTCCTTAATTAGATACTAAAAATTCCTGCTCGAATTGAAGAAAATATTTCACGGAATTGGGTTTACATCTTGTGATTTATTTTGCATCTTGTGATTTATTTTGCATCTTGTGATTTATTTTGCATAGTAGTTTGAATTTATTAGAGGAATAGTATTTTGTAATAGTTCACCTTTCATGTTGTAATATGATATTCAAGATGACAAGATAAGATAACAAGAAAATCGAAAATAAAATTGTAAAAAAAGAATTGGTTTTTGGTTAACCAATTTTGGATATAATTGAAACGTAAATAATGAATTAATTGAATCATAAACAATTAATAGTATTTATCTGTTTGTCTGGCATTGTAATTGATGGTATTTTTTACAGGATTATCGATATATTGTTATAGTTACATATTTTTGACAGCAGATTTTTTTCTGTAACTATAATATCTATTGTTAGTTTTTTTAGTTAGTGATAACTAAAAAAATACCATGCAGTATTTGAAGATACTACTTTAGTTAGTACTACTATTTTTATTTGATATGTAGATGTTTTAGATGATAAACTATTATAGAAAATAATATAGGGTATATATTTTAAAAAATGTTTTATTAATTTTTTGTTCCCTTTTTTGTTTCAGGTAAGTTTTTTCTCTGGATATTTTACTTCCTTCAACACGCATCAGAATTAATCCAAATTTTTTTCTGTACGGTAAGCAAAAAATAATTTTCAAACACGTTGATCAACACTTAGGCAATATTGTTTTAGCTTTTTATTTTCTAATTAAATATCCGTTAATCCAAAAAACAAGAAAGACTTTGAAAAAAGTTGTAGATTGAAGTTGTAAAAGTTCGAAAAAAGTTTAAACAGTTAAAAATGCAGTTTTATAATTCTAGACAGCTACAAAATGAAAAATCTTTTTACTTTTTTTTAACGATACATATGCGGTCTCAAAGCTACTTTTTCGATTAAAATTTAGGAGTTACAATTTGTTTCAAAACATCCTAAACGACTATTTTAAAAGTAAAGCGTTTTTTAAATCTATCAATTTTTAAAAAATTCCGTGTTTTGCAAAAGCAATTGCTATTGATTTGCAAAAATAATAGCCATTTATTTGCAAAACAATTGTTATTGATTAGCAAGAATAACTGCTATTGATTTTCAAAAATTGTTTCCACTTGTATTTTTAAACATTTGTTTATTTTGTTTGTTCATTTTGTTTATTTTGTTTGTTTATTTTGTTTGTTTATTTTGTTTGTTCATTTTGTTTGTTTATTTTGTTTGTTCATTTTGCTTGTTCATTTTGTTTGTTGTTTTTGTTCATTTTGCAAAGAAAGTTTGAACTAGTCTAAAGTTCAAAAAATTGGATCATTCTAGACGACTTTTTATTCTTTACGGAAAGTTGAATCACGCAAATTGATACAGCTTGATTAATGAGGAAATGAGTCACAGAATAAATCTAAGAGAATTTCTTTTGTTTGACACCACAATAAAATCGCTCTTCTCGGTAAAGAGCAAAAGTGTTAGTAAATAAAAACTGATAACACATTTGTTAAAAGCAATTTTAACGCAAATGAGACAGTACTTAAAATCACATTTCAGCATTCGAAGAATAAAAGAAATTGCAGTAAAAAGATTGAAAAATACATCTAGAAGCGATTCTCCTCTCGTTAAAATAATTTCTCGAATATGCGTTTTCTATGCCCACTCACAGTAAACAATCCTTTTTTTAGTTTTTTATTATTCAGGCTGTTTTTTATCATTCAGGTTCTCTTTTATCATTCAGGTTATTTTTTATCTTTTAGATTCTTTTTTTAATCTTTCAGGTTCATTTTTATCATTCAGGTTATTTTTTATCATTCAGGTTACTTTTTATCATTCAGGTTATTTTTTATCATTCAGGTTATTTTTTATCATTCAGGTTACTTTTTATCATTCAAGTTCTTTTTTATGATTTTATATTCTCTCTAGGAGGAGCGCTAAACTCCGTTCCCAATTACTCGCAATCTTTTGGTTCATTCTCATCTCGCGTCTGCCTCGTGATTATTGTCTTTGTTTCTGTCTCACTTCTTAGAAGCCATTTTGAACGTTTCTACGAAGAAGGTACGAAATAATCGCATTCCGAGGTTCGTCGTCGGGTTTCGCGATTCCCTTAAAAAGCCGTCAGGACGAATGTTGGAGGTCGCACAATTTCGACACTGTAAAGAGCCACAGGGCAGAATCCCATTTCCTCCTAGAAATTGAATTTTCCTTGTCAGGTACAACACTAGATTTCTCTGACGTATAATACACTTCTATACCTATAATATAATGTGACTTAAAACAATTTTTCCCTTTTTATCAAATTATCTCCCAGAAAGCATTTTTACTTTGCTTTTTTTCACTTTCTTTCTAACTTAAATATTGTATCATCTTGGATCATAAAATAGAGATACATTTTGTATCATCGTCAAGACGTGGAATCTAATAAATGTACCGGAAAGACCTTTTTACTCGAATTTTCTTTGCGAAAAATGCTTATCATACTCTTCTTGAATTTTAAATGTAAATATTTTATTTTGCTTCGCAATGTAAATGTCACATTTTGCTTCTATGTAAATGCTACATTTTGTTTCAATGTAAATGGTACATTTTGTTTCAATGTAAATGTTATATTTTGTTTCAATGTAAATGTTACATTTTGTTTCAATGTAAATGTTACATTTTGTTTCAATCTAAATGTTACATTTTGTTTCATTGCAAAATTAACATTTCGCTTTAGTGCAAATATTTTTGTCTGTTTTGTAAATTTTGGTTCAAAAAAGTAGATGCAGATTGGCTTTTTCTGAGATTGCAATTACATTTTCCAAATGGTGTTAATTCATTACATGTGGGAATATAGAGGAATTCGTTCTTTGCTGGTTTATAATTAGAATGCGAACAAAAATTCAGCATTAATTTATTGCCTGTGGAGGAGTTGTAGCTTCTTTTTATTTTTGTACAAGTTTCTCATCTTTGCTGATTTTTTCGCTTGTTTGCAGCTACTCGTATGTTTTCAGCGTTACTTACTGGAAAATACACTGACGCCTGAATTTCCTCGTAAATCTAGTGACTTTGCATTTGAAAGGCGCATAATTTTAACCGCTGAAGTCAACCCTTCTGCAAAATATTGCCGCTTAAAGATTTAAACTTACTTAAATATATCTCTCTGTTAGATAACTTTTTTCTTTAAATCGATTTTTAAGAATTAAACTTCCGCTCAGCTTTAGATGACATTTGAATTAAATCAGATATTCTCCACAATTTGGAATAAATATTTGTTTTCTTTAATTTCTATCTCTCCACGACTAGAATTCGAAAGTATTTATGTAAATGGTCCTAAAATTGAATAATTTAAAAAAAAAGAAAAGCACTTTAAAAATAATTCGGATTTTCGTATAATCGACAAATTGATTTTGGATCTTTTTTTGAAATTAATAATAATGGAATTAATAATGGAATTAATAATGGAATTAATAATGGAATTAATAATAATGGAAAACAAATTGTTATAATTAAAAGTTAAATAAATGTTAAATGAATGTAAAGTAAACAATACTTCCTCTATGAGGAAGCAAAACTGTTTCGAAAATTGTTTATTCTTAATATTGTTTAAAAATTGTCTTTTGGTTTTTCAAATAAAATACACTCATTATTGATGAGAATGTATTCCAAATGATGAGAATGTATTCAAAATGATAAGAATGTATTCAAAATGATGAGAATGTATTCAAAATGATGAGAATGTATTCAGAATGATGAGAATGGTTCCAAACTTCAATAGATTAACTCTTTTTACAAAAAAAGTTGAAAATAATTAAAAATACTTTACAAATCTGCTTTATTTTTGACGTAACAAGCAATAATTAAAGCGCAACTGAGAAAGAATAAATTTTGTAAGTTTTTTGTAACATCGGTAGTAAAAGTGGGGTAGAAACGGTTGTAGGAAAAAAAAAGTGCAGACTAAACGTGTAGGTACATAAATGCACAAATGACTTTCTTAATTAACACTTGTTGCTTCTTTAAGTCTATAAAATTTGCAGACATTTCCATAATACTAAAAGCAGGCCAGAATTCCAAGGTTGAGGTCCGGTTTTGCAACACCTTTTGAGAATTGCGTGCAGTTTTCAACTGTGCATCCGGTATTACAATTTTACGGGTGGCCGCATGTCCGATCTGCACCATCTCAGTTCTACCAACGACAGGGCATTTTATTTTTTAAGTACACACCAGCAGAAAATAAACAACCCGAATAGAACAATCACGTGTGTCCTGAATTGTCTAAAGTCGGAGTAAACTCTGACAGTTGATAATTCACTTCTTCCTTTTCACTTGTTACACAAATAATCGGCTAAGTGGCGATAATTGCGACACTTGCGCCTTTCCGCTCGCACAGAAAAGACTCATTGGGCTGGAAAACTACGTTGGTAGTTGCTCATCTTATCTCTCAACTTGCGCTTCATTGTCCGAGTTTGTATTTTTCAGATAAAAATCATTTTTTAAATAAAGGGCTGAGTTTTTATGTTTGATTATTATGAAATTCGCTGAAGTTTCAGTTTTTCTTCTTTAATTAAAACAATTGTTAGATCTTCTTGGATTTGTAAACTTGGATCTCTTTCGATTCAAGATAATATATTCAAGATAATTTTAAATTCAATGTTTGTTAAATGTCGTTTTCTTGGGCCCCGAAACAAATATGTATTTTATTCGGTTTTGAGAAGAATGTATTTCGGTTCAGAGAGGAATGTATTTGAGTTCTGAAATGTATTTCAGTTCTGAGAGAAATGTATTTCGGTTCTGAGAGGAATATATTTATTTGGTTCCGAGGGAAATATACTTTATTTAGTTCCGAGACAGATGTATTTTATTTGGTTCTGAGACAAATATATTGTGAACATAATGCAGTTTGTTTTTTTGAGAAATAGTTTTTAAAAATTGATACTTCTGGCTGGAAAACATTTGGGAAAATTGACGACTGGTTGTGTTGCAAAAAAATAGTGGAAAAAAAGATGGTATTGCGAGATTCTCATGGACACGGTTATTACAGGCAGGCATACGATACAGTTTCCTTCTCCCGGAGAAACATTCGATCAACAAACATTGAGCTGTAGTAGTAGAAAAACGAATTTCTCTTCAACGTTGTTCTCAATGCGAATTGTTCTCTTTCGTTTTTCTTACAAGGGAATTCGAGCTTGTTTACTCAGGGTAGTAAATTGTTAGGTTCGGAATTGCATTCAAGAGAAAAGACTGGTCAATGTGCCACATAAAGTGTTTTATAAAACCACTTCTAAACGTTTACACTTATCTTCATTTATAACAGTAAACTTTATTGAATTGATTCCATTTTATTATGAAGGATTTCTATTTTTCGCATTATTTAACTTTTGTTGTAGCGCTGCTTGAGTTTTATCAACACGTTTATTTTTTATCGGAACGTTGTGTAATTTTCATCAGAACGTTGTTTAATTTTTATCAGAACGCTGTTTAATTTTTATCGGAACGTTGTATAATTTTTATCGGAACGTTGTGTAATTTTTATCGGAACGTTGTACAATTTTTATCTGAGCGTTGTTCAATTTTTATCTAAACGTTGTTCAATTTTTATCGGAACTTTGTACAATTTTGATTGGAACGTTGTATAATTTTTATCAGAACGTTGTTCAATTTTTATCTGAACGTTGTTCAATTTTTATCGGGAAGTTGTTTATCTTTTATCCGAACGTTGTTTACTTTTGATTAAAACGTATCAAAACAATTTTTCAGGCTTAAAAAATTGCTCCAATTTTCGTAAAAGCGTGTTTAATTTTTTTCTGTCGAAATTTTATTATTTATAAATCATGGGGAAAATGTTCTTTTGAATTGTGATATTTAAAGGTACTTTTTATCGGAAATTTAAAATCAAAAAGCTTTTATTCATTGCAATAAGTTTGATTTTTATTGCAATTTTAATTTTGATTATACAATAAGTATTTGATTTTGATTACAATAAGTTTCATTTTCTTGACAATCATTCATCATAACAAATGTATTTATTATTATATATATTATTTATTATTACATATATTATTTATTATTATTATATATTATTTATTATTATATATATTATTTATTATTATATATATTATTTATTATTATATTTATTATTTATTGTTATATTTATTATTTATTTACTATTTTTTATTTTATATTAATTTCTCTTTTTATTATGAAAAACGTTTATTGCAGCAATTCATAACAAGTTTAATGTTATACGAAAAATGTTTATCGCAATAATTCATTACAATAGTTTGTTTTCATTGGAATAATTTTGAATGCGCGTGTAATAAAAAGAGTTTAAAATGTAATTAAACGTTTAACTCTCGGCATAACATTATTAAACTGTTAATTTATTTCAATTAGTTGAACAATTTTTCTTGGTCCCAAGGGGTAGAGCACTTTTTTATTGAATTGTAATGAAAACTAGTGTTTATTATTCATTAAGAAGTAGTAGATCCTATATTAATGTCTAACATAAATTCGCAGTAATAACACGTTTTGCTGCATCCTATTTATTACTTTCTTTAGATCTCAAAGGAAGTGAATTAGTCTGAAAATTTGTATAATGCATATTTCAAGCGCTCACAGTTTATATCGTACCTTTAAATAGCACTTTTTATTCTATCTTTGAAATAATTTATGGTGAATCTTGATCGGTTGTAGAAAAGATCGCGTGTCTTGGCTTCCTGTCACGCAGAAACTTGATGGAATCGTAATAAGTGCATCTTAAGGGGGCACCGGGACAAGAGTGCGTTCATCGCCACTGTAGTGATACACATGTTAAACCATTTATCATCTCTAGCTGTTCTCGTATTTTCACCCTACATTACAAAATCCAGTTTACGTCGAAAACAAACCATCCGTTTTAGAAATCTCAATAAAATGGAAAACAAATCTCCTTAGAGAACAATAATTTTAATTTCACACAATATTATAAAGTTGCATTTTTTTCGAACATTCATGCCATTGAATTTGCCTTTGTTTGTCTATTTGTTTTCTACGTTTTTAAACATTTTTAATTATCGTTTAGTCTTTTAACTTTGTGGTTTTAAAAAAAGTTGTGTTCTTTCAGTTTTTGTATTTGTTTTTTGTTTCGATTCAAAAACTCTTGTTTCTGTTGACTTGAAATTGCAAAAGTATAATGAACGAATTGTACGAATTGTATAGAATTCGAATAGATGGCAAATTTAATAAAGAGACCGAATCTTGCCAATAAATCGAATTAATTTGAAAATAACACGAAAATAACACAGTATTGAACAGCATGAAAAGCGCACATAAACAAAAGAACTTTTATAAAAAAAAACTGCAACTTTTGTTTCTCTCGCTGCATAAAATTAGCCCCCAGGTCAATTATATTCAAAAGAAATAAACGCAGAAAATGGATTTAAAATGCTTTTTTTTACCTGTTGCACTTAAAAATAATTTCTGTAGCGTATAAAAGAAAGTTGAAGCTGAGAAAAGACTTGACGAGAAAAAGTTGTTTTTATTTAATCAACAATTAGTAAAGATAAGGCAAATGTTTTCTTGAATTAATGAAAAAATTTTTTTTTCCAAGTGGAGTTTCTCACAGCAATAAATGCCTTAATCCAGCTAACGAACGTAACGAATTTCTTTATTCCATTTTTAATTTGTTTAAATAGAGTTGCCGAGAGCTTTAATGCTGGCGAAACTTGTTTTCTCGAGTTTGCAAGACCCCTGTATACTTAGCTGGATTGTTGCGCCACTGAAGTCGTAAAATTCTAGGTACTCTTGAGTATTCATCGTCTTTGTGTCATCTTACAATTTCTTGATGAATAACAAACGTAAATGTGTTAAATGCTTTCTTATATCCGTATACGTGACCAAGATACGGAACATTGACAATTAAAAGATGATTTCCCACGTTTCGACACGGGCATTAATTCGCATCGGTTAAAATAGCTTTGTGATGGGTGATTTTAATCATTGCTAAAACATGAATATATTATAAGAAACTTTTAGTGGTACAGTGCTTCATGAAATGTCATTATCGCAACTTGTTCGCTAATGCGAAAAGATATCTTTATTATCTCTATAAAATTTACTGTCTCGATAAAACCCTTGGTATCTTGATTAATCTTCTACTGATTTTCCTCTCGAGTCGACTTTTTTCTTCTCTGACACACATTTATGCCAACATTTTCTTTATGCTCAGATTTTTGTACCTTTTATTTTCAGTATTTTCTAGATTTTGCACTTTTTATCTTGAGTATTTTTTTACATGCCGTTTTTTATGCTTTTTGTACTTTTTATCTTGAGTGTCTTCTCTTTTTTCTTATTTTCTGTTGTTTATGTTTTTTGCACTCATTTTTTGTTCTTCATATTTTTTGTACGCTTTATTTTCCGTGCTTTATATTCTTAGCTTCTTTCACTACATTATTTTTTTCAGTTTTTGTTTCAGTATTTTTTTCATTATTGTTTTTGGTATTGCTTCCTCATAGAGGGAGTTCCATTTTATTTTTTTAGCATTTTATTTTTTTAGCATTTTGTTTTTTAGCATTTTATTTCTTTAGCATTTTATTTCTTTAGTATTTTATTTCTTTAGTATTTTTTTGTACTTTATGTTTGCGATTATTTTTATTTGCAGTAGTTTATATTTTCAGTACACGCTTTTTGTTAATACTCGTTTTAGTACGTCCTGTTTTTGAGTGAAATTGTAAAAGAATAATCCGGTTTTACGAATGGTACTGTAATTCAAAGTTAGAGATCCAGTTTTCAGTGTCTAGTATAAATCTTATGCTATAGCTGAAAATTATTTAGATCGAATTAGCGGAAAAAATTGGTACATGAGTGCCACTTTACATAAATGCCTATCAAAGAAGACATAAACGTGCATAATTTAAGATTTGATCGACCCCGGGCATTTTGCTTGCGGATGAAATCACGTATGATGAACTGACGAATGCAAATTTATGGTGAAAAGTCGGCTACGATCGAGTGAAAACTCGAGAGAATTTCAAATTCTCTTCAACACCCGTCATCTCCAAGAAAGAATGAGATAATATTCTAACTATTTCTCACGCCCGTATAATGCAGTTTCACACATTATTCTCTTGAGCGTTAATTAAATATTCTTGATTTCATTTAGTTTCTATTTCTATTAACTTTTGCGCTTTGTTTTGTAAAACAATGCTTCGTAATTGAATTCAATTTATTACTGGTCTTTAGCTGCTATTATCAGTGAATTTATTATGCTGTTGCAAAAAGCGTTTTTCTCTTTATTGCTAACCGAAAATTTTGGTCAAATTAATTAGTGCTGTTGACATTAATTTCTTGTTGCAAAAATTCTTCTTTCGATGATTAAAAATGTTTTGTCGTAAAAAAAATATTTAAATTAAAAATCTTGAAATAAAAGGAAAATAAAATCCTAAAATGTCTAAAAAAGTGAAACGTTTTAAAAAAGTGAAATGTTTTAAAAAAGTGAAATGCCATCATTTTTTAAAAAAACAAGAAATACACTTTGTATGAAAAACAGGTTTCACTGTCTAAGAATTTCACTTTAGAATACCGAAACGGGACTTTAAGAAATTGGATTTGTCATCTTCTGTCAATGAGGCCATTTTTCATAGCTTTTTGTTACGCTCCAGAGACCCTGACACTTTCTGGAAGAACGACTGACAATCAGCCGATTCGATTGGCCTTCATCAAGTATGTTAATTAATTAGAAAAAAAAGGTCGAAATCGGTAGCCTCGATTAGGAAGATTATCGACGACTCAGAAATTCCTTTGGAACCTTTTTTATTTTTTGTCGCTCTTGGTCTCCTCTTTTTCTAATTCTTTCTTCTTTTTCTTCTTCCTTCGATAACTCTCTGATCTTATTCGTGGTTGTCCTTCTCGGTTGTTATTATGCAAATTGCTTTTTGCTGCTGGGATCTTGGAGAGAAAAGAGAACACGATTATTAGCCGGATGGTTTCTCATGCGACAGTATTCTTCCGACTCGTGCGACACTTTTGCATAATTTCTTACGCCCTTGTTAATCTTACCTGGATCGTTAAAGAATAGTTCCTTTCAAGACCAGTACTGCCAATTCTCCTCATTATCCCGGGAAATTAATTTAAATTAAACTTTTATTGCTGGAAACGTGAATGAAAAAAGTATCGCTTAGTTCATTCAGAACTCCAAGGTTCTTCTTTTTTTGCTCAGTGCTGATCCCTGTAATTTGAATATTTAAAAACTCGGCTCATTTTTCGGTTCTCATTGACTTTATTTGCAAGGAATAATAAATTCTAGTGACCTACATTGGTGGTAATTAAAGCAAACATTAAAGCGTTTTTATTGAAAATTGTTTATTTCTCTTTCTCTGTTGTTTTCATTTCTTTCTTTGTAAATTAACTTTTCGGTTATATTTATTTTAATTTTTATCTAAATTTGTGTTTTAATTTTGATCCAAAGTGTTTTAATTTTTATCTTAATTTTTATCTAAGTTTTGATCTACATTCTTATTTAGATGAAAACACATTTTTTGTGATACTGAAATTTGCAAAGTTTTTTTCATTTGCGGAAAACTGAACAAACAATTTTTGTTGACTTAATCATAGTTTCAGAATTTATTTAGCATCTTTATAAATAGATAAGGCAAAATGCAATCTTTCGGAGTTTTATAAAAATATTTAAAAGTTCACTTGTTACAAAAACAAGAAATTTATTTGTTTGTTTAAAAGCTTATTTGTTTCATTTTCTGTAAACGAAGAAGCGTTGTGAACATCAACATCCTTTTTTGAAAATTGAAAAGTGGAAATTTTGTCTTTTTTTTCTTTCTGTGGATGCAAGTTTTAGATCTCTGTTTTGTATTTTAGTAAATAAGGGGTTTTTAGTAATAAGGGGAAGAAATAAAGAGTTTTTAATGAATGATTTGGGAATAAATATTTTTTAATTGATTGAGGGGAATAATTGGGTGTATATATAGAGAAGCAGTTTCTATGTTAGATTGGCGGAAGATTTTTTCTTTTATTCTCGAATAAACGGACGGATATCGTAGTAGTTCGTGGTCGCGCTATTAAATTTAAGTGGATAAAGGACTTAAAGTCTGCTTCGCTCCAATAAAAACGGGTAAAATTACGCTGCCCGCGGCCACCAGCTTCCTCATCCTCCTCGTCAATTTCATCAATCCCTCTGAAAAGTCCGGAGATTTTTCGAATCGTCAGCTCTACGGTTTATCAGCTACAACACTGACATTTTTCGTATATACCTGAAGAGCCGCATTCTATTCACACGAGGATCTGGAATTTCTGATTTCTAGCATTAAAAAACACTTAGTTTAAATTTTAAATTCATTCTCTGTCCTTTATTTCAACATTCTATATATACGTTTTTATTTTATTTACTTTATTTATCTTATTTTGTATCTTATTTTATTTACTTTATTTATTATTTTGTTAATTTATAATTTTATCAATTTATTATTTTATCAATTTATTGTTTAATTAATTTATTATTTTGTTAATTTATCATTTAATTAATTATTGATCCCTCATAGAGAAAGTATTATATTTATTTATTGTTTTTCTCTTGATTTTTAAAGAATATTTTCTTTTAGTTTTGTTGGAAAGGGTTTAAAATTTGTGTCTTATGTTTGCGACTGCGCAGAAGTAATTCGTGGTAAGCGCTACCAACTTAAAAATGTAAAATATCGCAAGATCATTCTCTATGGAAACGGAAAGATTGAGTGCGAAGTTGGTAGTTCTTAGAAAAGAACTTTTGCGCAAGCGTCAACTTAATCACGAAGCGCATTTTATTTTTTTCGCTAAAATAGTTCAATTTTTTTCAAAATTGTTTTGAATTCGGAAAATTACGATACAGGAAAATTATGCAAAAAATAGCTGAAGTACCGCATGCGTCGTTTAAGAAATTTTTTAACTTTCAATGTCGATTTTTTATACAAATATAGTCTAATTTTTAAAAATTGATAATTCGGGTTTTAAATTAATTACATTTGTTAAATTAAATTAAATTGTCTAAATTAAATTGTTTAAAAGAAATTATTTATATTAAATCAGATGGAATTGATTAAATCGAATTGATTAAATCGAATTGATTAAATCGAGTTTATTGAAATGAATTTTTAAGTAGAATTGATTAAATTGAATTTATTGATTAAATTGGATTGATTAAATCGAATTGATTAAATCGAATTGATTAAATCGAATTGATTAAATCGAATTTATTAAATAGAATTGATTAAATCGAATTGATTAAATCGAATTGATTAAATTGAATTGATTAAATTGAATTGATTAAATAGAATTGATTAAATCGAATTAATTAAATCGAATTGATTAAATTGTATTGATTAAATCGAACTGATTGAATTAAATTGACTTGATTAAGTTTGGAGTAAGATGTAGTACTTTTCTAGTTGAGAAAGGACAGAGAAGAGTTGAAATGAGGATAGTAGCGAATTAGCGATGATAATATGTATGAATTGCGACTATGTAGAACGTGTTTAAATTTGACTGTATCAATCTACCATTATTATATTATGCATAGTTACTGATTCATCCTCAACTGACGTAAGCTGATTCGTAATAACGAAACGTGATGCAGACAGTACTACATTACAACGTGTCACGTACTTGTTCCTATAACATTTCACGTACGATAATAATACGCATTTCCATGCCGCGCCGTAGATGAATTCGTTGCAATCAAAGTAATTTTTTTTCAACTTGCAATCCGAATAGTGAAATCTGAGAGCATCAACGCAATATTACAAAATAATAACCCGTGAATACACACCTCATTTCGCAATCCTGAAAAGTATTCGTGTTATGAGTTTTTTGCCTTTCGCAATTTCAGAAAAATGCACATTTTTGTTTTTATTGAACCATTTTCACGTTTGGTTTTTAATGTTAGCCATTATTTTAGTTTATAATTATGTAGTTTTTTCTCTATTTTTTATGTTTGCATTTCTTTTTTTTTTATCTGACTTTTATAAAGTGGAATTCTAAACGAGTCGTTCTATGATTTATAATTATATGTGACGCGCTCCGAAGAATGGGAGCTTAGAAGCAAAAAATTATAGGTTATGTTTCGTGATAGTTTTTACTTGATTAAAGCTTCGTATCTTTGTTGTCAAGTTGATTATCCAGTTTGAATTTTTGATATATCAATAATGTAGTTTTATATTACAATTTATATTACATTTATATTACATTTTATACTACTTTTTGTATTACATTTTATATTACATTTTATACTACATTTTATATTACATTTTATATTTTATTTTACATTTCATTTAATTAATGCACATATGCTTAATGAATGTTTACATGATTTAATGAATGTTTACATGATTTAATGAATGTTTACATGATTTAATGAATGTTTACTTGATTTAATTCACATTGTGTATGGTTTATGATTTTGTGTACTTTAATTGATATATTGTTCACTCGATTTAAGTTATATTATTTACTTGGTTTAATTAACATCGTTCACTGGATTTAATTAATATTTACTTAAATTATCCCTTAAATTATCCAATATATTATTATATTATTCCCCATTTAATGTCATTAACTCATGACACTTTAATCATAATCACAAATTAATTCAATGCAATAGAATACCCTTTGAATCGTTCCATTTACGTATTAATTAACCCTTTTGGTATAAATGTCAACTGTGGGAGTTTTGCGGTTTACCTAAATACACAATTTAGTTTTCGAAACAGAATTATTTGAGGCCTTTATTAAATTGCCGCTTGGAAATGTTGCAAAAAACATTCCAGGAATTGTTTTTGTCGGAACTATGCAGATGGGCGCGCTGAATTGAGGGAGGCCAACGCGTACGCGTAGGGCGGTCATAAAATATGTTTTGCACGCACGATAAGAGGCGACATTGTCTCTGATCACTTGAATTCGTTTTGCCAGCGTTGGGTACGTGTCGTTAGCGCGTTATTCACCCTGACCCTATCCTACAAACTCTCCACACAATAAACATGCCGGGATTTCCTAAACGCAATGTTCGCAAATATGCGCCTTGGCCATGTTAACGCGAGACCGGGACGAATTTGCATAGCTGAAATAATAGGGAGGCGTTACTAAATGCGCTCGAATCCAATCCATTGTAATGTTGCTTGTAACCTGTGATACTGGGTCGATCACACTCTGCTTTTTACTCCGCGTATACTCGTGTAATTTACTCTCAGTTCACTAATTGATTCTCACCTTAATTCGCTTTTTTTTGCCTTAATATGGGATTCTTTTTTTTAATTATGTTTTTACTTGTTAGAACAATTTTTATTTGATTTTGCTTCCTCAAGATTTGATTGCTTCCTTTGATTTTGCTTCTTTTGATTTTGCTTCTTTTGATTTTGCTTCTTTTGATTTTGCTTCCTTTTTAAGAAAGTTTTAATTTTAAAAAAGTAGAATTAAAAATTATAAATTGAGAAAACAAAATTAAAATTCAACAAAATTTAAATTTAACAAAATAAAATTAGAATTAAGAAATATCGTATGTGTATATAATTTATATTACATATATGTTTTCTATATAAAATCTATACATTATGCGTTTTCTATATAAAATCTATACATTATGCGTTTTCTATATAAAATCTACATTATGCGTTTTCTACATACCCTAGGGAATTAAATATACCTAAAATGTAAAAATCCAACATAGGGCGATGTGAGAAATAACTACATAATCTTATAAATCAATAATTCTAAATATTACAAATTGATAATAGCAAAAAGATTTGTCAACTAAAAGGGTGTATTTATATGAAACGGATTAACGATTTTAATAAGCGAGGGATGCTTTCGTGTGTTGTGTGTAGTTAAGAAAATACATTATCGATCGATCTTGTGATCAAAGGATACCGAAATATTATGCTGGCAGTTTCATTCTCCCCCTTTGGCACAAGTGAACTGGCCGTCGTCGCTGGTATAAATCCCTGTTATGTTTGGTCGTCCCCAGGATCGTCCTTAGGTTTCCCCTTTTTAAGCTCGTGGAATACACCCCTGTATTTCCCTGATCCTCTCTCAACCCCTGTTTCGACTTCCCTCGGGGCTTCGACCAGGTCTGAACCGCTGGCACCTCCACAAACGAATTTTAAAACTTGGAGTATATGGGAATTTTGGGCTAATTTTGGGCTATTTTTGGGCGCAAAGCCCGA
>WNHD01001483.1:0-18768 GCA_011057455.1 Ganaspis sp. Gsp50 | reverse complement strand
ACGAACTGTGATCCCTGTATAATACTAAATTATTAAATACGAGATAAAAATAATAAATGACAATAACTTTAAAAAAGACAATGCTTCCCCATGAGGAAGCAACATACATAAACGTGAGATGATTATAATGATGATTAACGAAGTAAATTAAATTAGAAAAAAAAATAAAAAATTTAATAAGAGAAAATTGAATGGAAAAAATAATACAAATAAAAAACAAAGTAAAAAAACATAAATTAATTAAATTTTAGAATAAAGAACTTGTATTATTTTGATTAAATTTCGCGGTGAAAATGAAATGTTGATTTTAAATTATTGTAATTATGGTGATATGAAATTTATGAAAGATACAGCCTCGTGGGAAATCTGAGGAAAAGCGTGAAAATGAATGGAGAGCTCCGAATTATGTAACACCCGTCTTTGTACAGGGCTTACTGCAGTTCAGCTGGTTGGTGCTATTTTTTGGCTAATAATTGAACCACCGGATATAAAAGAAATCCATCCATATCCTTTGACGGCAGTACTCACTTGCAGAGTATCAACTTTTTCTCTCATGATGTCACTGGTCTACAATATGTTTCTTATCCTCATGTGTACCCTCTACGCTTTCAAGACTCGGAAAATCCCGGAAAACTTTAATGAAGCCAAATACATCGGATTCACCATGTACTCGACTTGTATCGTCTGGTTGGCTTTCGTTCCAATTTACTTTGGAACCAATAATGACTACAAGGTTCAATTACTTTTTCTTTTCTAATTCTTTTCTTGTTTTTCTTTATTTTCCACCAAATTCACCATCACAAGTTTAATCAGACTATTTTTTTGTAGAATTTTTAAACCTGAATTACTAGATTAAAATATATTAATTGTAGAATCTTTAAAATAAATAAATATATTAAATAACATTTAATATATATTAAATAAATTAAATCTTAAATCTTTGAAAATACACACATTTAAAAATGTAGAACTTTGTACTATAAAAAATGTGATGGTGATTTTTTTTTTACTTTTTGAAGAATTTTTTCGTCACTTTTAGAAGTTTTTCGTTATAATGTTAAAGAGATCAATGTTAATTAAAAGTTTGTTAGAAAATCGCCATTGTAAAAAATGTGAATAATAACTGGAAGTTTTCTTATGCAGATACAGATAGCGAGTATGTGTATGTGTATCAACATCTCAGCAACTGTTGCCCTGGGCTGTCTCTTATCTCCGAAAGTATACCTGGTGCTATTTCAACCTTACAAGAACGTCAGATCCGGTCAATCTCATGTAAGTTTTTTCATACTTTCTTAGAAAGTTTGGTCTTTTAGCGCTTATTTTTTGCCAAGAGCTGCCGCGGTTGATATCTCTTCTGCGCGATTATTCACTCTGCCAAAAAGACGTTCAAACTTGCATTAAAACTTCAAATGAGATAAACCTTGCAGATTACTTTTTTTAGAAAGTCAACTCGCCCTCCACTTATTATCGTAATTTCAATCTACTTTCTGCTTTCAAAATTATTGTATTTTAAAAAGCATGCCAATTTTTATTCACAAAAGATCCTTTCTTTTCGAGATAAAGTTTGATGTACTGCATTTAATTCATTTACATTTTAATGTAAATTAATTAGATGCATTTTTTGAACGTATTTTAAGGATTTACAACCCCGTGAAATAATCTCAAAATAAAGAGTAGTTTTAAATAGAGAAAAATATAATTATAATTGATTTCAACAGATTTCTAAAGATCCAATGGTAAAATTTTCAGAAAAATTAGTTTGAGTCAAAATTTTTTGTCAAATAATAATTATTCAAATAATAATAATTATTATTATTACTCTATTTCCACTATATTTCCATTTTATTTCCATTTTTATTCCATTCTATTTCCATTTAGAATTGCAATTTTTATCCAATTTTTATAATAAGCTTATTTTGAAAGATTCTCTACAATTTTGTTCTTTGAATTTAAAAAGAAATGTTATTTGACAAATAAAAATTTTGTTTTTATTTTGTAAACAAAATATTATTTAGCAAAATAAAACAAACAAAAGTCTAGAGAATTTTTCAAAGAATAAAATGAGCTGTTTATTAAAATTCTGCAAAAATTGCAATTGCTCGCTAAGTTTGAACAAAAAACGCAAAATAATTATTATTTGACAATCAATTTTGTCTCAAACTATTTTTCCTTGTATAAATTGATATTTTCCAGTATTCAATAATATTCAAAAATAAATCTCTCAGGAAAAATTTAACTGGATCAGTGAACATTTTATTTTTCGATTTTTCCTGAAAGATTTATTTCTAAATATTTTTTTCTGAACATTATACAACTGAACCTTTTGAAATTTGTGAAAATCAATATTAATTATTTTTCAATTCTTTATTTAAAACCACTGTTAAGTTTGAGGTTATGTCACGGGGTTGAACACCCTTAAACTAAAGTAAAAGTTGGAGCATTATATTATTTTTGATATTTAAAATTCAAAACCTTGAAAGTTGGTTTAGCTTAAATTTTTTGTTTTATATTTTCTCACAAGTTATCATTTTTTAATTCTAATTTTTTGCCTTATACTTTCTTACAAGTTATAATTTTTCAATTCAAATTTTAGTAAAATTGAAAAAAAGTGGCTATTAAAAAAAAGGTGATTAAATTTTAGAAATGAACAATTAATTAAAAAGTGAGCCTTCAGTGTTTTAATAAATCTAAAAGTAATAAATGAAATTAAAAGAATTGATATAGGAAAATAATTAAATGAAAGACGAAAATAATTAAATTGAAAATTGAAATGATGAAAAAAAATGATGAAAAATGAAATGATGAAAAATGAAATGATTTTGTCTGGGTAAAAAATGACAAACATACTTAAACGCAGGATAATTTGGAAAGAAGAGAAGATAGTGGATAAAATATTGAATTATATCAATTGAATAAAAAGCTCGTATAAAACATTTGATCATAGATAAGGGCGGGACCAGAAGCTGTGGAATAAGAATAAATCACAAGGAGCAGGGCAGTTGAGAATATCAGGATATGGAATATAAATCGTTGATTGCCTCCGTACCGTTTGGCACAAACTTGGATGATGTGTGTATATGCAGTACCCCGATAATCTCATATACATTCCTAGAAGCGTATTCGCAGAATTTAAAGCTCCTAGTTCAAGACGTAACTTACTGTTGAGCTTGGAGCAAGACCTACAAGTTATAGAAAAGTTTTCTGCGGCTTTCTATTTTATTCGTTACATAAAACAAAGAAAATGAAAAGTAAAATATGAAAATAAGCAGTTAGAAAAACTTGAGAAAGTGAACTTTCTTTTGTATTTTGTAATTTATTGTAATACGTCACTGCTGACTGTTTTATGGTTCAATCAAAAGACGAATATTTGTTTTTTCAAGGTTTTATTTTTTCTGTCCACTGTATTAAATTGATTATAATCTATTCGAGACTATTTAAAGAATTTATTTGTTCTATTTAAAAAATTTATTTATTCTTTTTAGAGAATGTATTTATTCTTTTTAAAGAATGAATTTATTCCTTTTAAAGAATGTATTTATTCTTTTTAAAGAATGTATTTATTCCTTTTAAAGAATGTATTTATTCCTTTTAAAGAATGTATTCATTCTATTTAAAGAACTTCAAAGAATATTTTTTTTCTTTAATTTTATGGCTACTTGGTAGGCCAATACAATTCAATTTTTAGTCTACTTAATTTAAAGACTACAATATAATCAGTTTTTTTAAAAAATTGATAAAAAATGAATTTATAGATTTTGGTGAAATCCGATCATTTCTGGCATTTCCTTTTCGGAGTTTTCTCTTAATTCTTTGGCAAATTTTTCTCCATACTCTAGCAGAATTTGGAATCTATCTCTTGCAATTTTTCGCTCTTCTTCAAAATCTCTATTTTCTGCCTTGATTCCAAATTCGTTTTGAATCCTGGGTTTGCACAGATCGGTATGCTTTCTTAAGCCAGGTACTGGAACTTCAGTTCCACATAAATTGCATATCAAGCTGACTCTCTTCATTGTCTGCAACAATTCAAAATTATTTAGAATATTTTAGAAAATATTAAATCATTTTTAAATACTAAAATAACTATTTTCAATTATTGTTTGACAAATTAATTTTTTTATTAAAATAAGTTAAATGACAAAAACTTTGGGAAAATTTGAATATTCTTAATCAATTTTATCAATTAATTTTAATCATTAATTGTTCCATTAATTGTACCATTAATTGTACCATTAATTGTTCCATTAATTGTACCATTAATTGTTCCATTAATTATTCCATTAATTGTACCATTAATTGTACCATTAATTGCATTTATTTCTTATAACTATTCTTTAAGCCTCTGATTTATTTTGTTAAAAATTTTATTTCAGCTCTTTAATTAAGTTCTATAAATTTGATCAAATTTAATTCTCTTCATCGCAAATTTGATTGAATTATTATTACAAACGAAAATGTAATTAGTTTCGTTATTGTAAAATTATTTACACTAGGATATATAGATTAAAGTAGTATAACGTTGAAAGTTAATTGCAACAAAGTTTGCAAATTAAATTGAAATCAAGAAGTTGCGAGCGAGAAATGAAATATAAAATAGATTCAAGTTTTTATCAATTTGAATTTGAATAAACGTGAGTTAGAATTAATTCATTTAGCATTAATAATTAATAATATTTGCTGAAATTATAAATTATTAGGTATTATTACTATTTCATGGATTTATTGTAATTATCAATTATTATTATTACTACATAATAAAGTTATAACTACTTGTTGAAGTTGTCAATTATTATTTAATGTATAAAAACGAGTAATTTATTTATTGATTACTGCTTCTTATTTCTTATTCTTTCTATTTTTTATAGGACTTTTTTACTTTTTTAATGACCGTTCAAGCTGTAGTTCCTGACCTAAATTTAGAAATAACGGGGTAAATTGCAGAGATGAGTGTTCGCTTTTATTCAATGCCAATAGAAATTTCTCCTCGCAAATTATTCGTGATGATTTTGATTCAAGCACATCTTCAATATCGCGTTCTATTCTATTCTTATAGATTTATCTCTAATTTCCACGTGTACCACGAAATTTATATTTCATAATATTCAGTCAATGAAAATTTCCCAAGTTTGCGTTCAGTATAACTCTAGGTAACCTTAAATCAAATTTTAATATCGAAAATTAAATACGTCTCGCAATTTTTACGACTTGCAATTTTCACGTCTCACAATTTTCACGCACACAAAATTTAATTTACTTAATAAATTCCCCTAAGTGCGGAAAACCTATCTTTTTAGAGCCAATTCTTTTTAACGCAGTTTTTTAATTTTATTTTAGAAAATGATTTCACAAGAAACTACAGATTAATATAATTGAGTGTAGATTGCTTTAATTTAAAAAATAATGTAAGGAAGCAATAAAAAATAATACTCATGATAAAAAAAACTATTCGGGTATTCAGCTATTGTGCACATTTTTGTTTTTATATTAAAGCATCTTTTCACTGTTATATTTTTCCACACTGTTATTATTTTTTTTTCATCAAGAGAAACAAAATTTTTTTTTTTTTTTTAATTATCTTTATAAATAATATTGCCTTAAAAATAATCAGAAAATCCGTTAATCGTAATATTCCTTTAGAAACTTTCATTTCTAATTTTGTCATTCAAATGACAAAATTTCACGAAAGAACTATATTTATCTGATTCACAAAGATGTCAAAAATTAAACTCTGATTTTATTTCTTTAAATTATCGTTATAGATACCATTTCGTTAAAAATAATCAGAATATAATATTTGAATATAATATAAATAGTATAATAAAAAATATCAGAATATAACAAAAAATGTCAGAATATAATAAAAAATATCAAAATATAATAAAAAAAGAATCATTAGAACATAAAATTTACGATTATACAGAATTTCAAGTTTTGAAAAATATTGAATGTTTAATTGTACAGTCAATAATTTATATTGAAGTCTTTATATTAAATTTAATTAAATTATTAGATTATTATTAAATTATTATACGTAATTAGATTCTGTACTTACAATCAAAGCATGGAACTGATTCATTATTACTGGAACCGTTCGCACAAAATATTTACGTTTAGATTGCTTGGGGAAAAAAGGTGATGTTTTCTTTTCTAGAGTTCGTACTTGATTTGAAATAAATTCCTATGTTCACCTAAGGTCACATTCGAGTCTAATCGTATCAAATCGGTAACTTTCGTTTCTTCCAAAATACTATTTCAACATAGCACAACAATTTGTATAATAAAATATTACAATTAATATAAAATACGATTATTATACATTTTTTTGAAGTCCTTTCTATAGACAGGACAGTGTACTAAAAAATGAATGTCTTTATTAATAATAATAAAGATAGTACTAAAATAATATTTAATAATAAACTTTGAATACTAAAAATAAAACACTTTTCGCAGCAAGTAGATTTTTTTAGAATTTATTTATACATGAATAAATTGTTTTATTTTTATCAGCCATGTAAATAGTTTATTTTGCGTGCATTTAGGAATATTTCATATTATTTTCGTGACTTATCTGGCTTAAAATTTGTCCCAACAATTTATTGAACTAAAAAAAGGTTGGTTATAATTCACCAAGATCGTGGGTTGGTGAAAAAAAATTAATCATTTAAAGAATAAAAATAAATTAATACATTTATTAATCAAATGAATATATTTATTAATCAAATGAATACATTTATTAATCAAATAAATACATTTATTAATCAAATAAATACATTTATTAATCAAATAAATACATTTATTATTCAAATAAATAAAAAATGTATTAATTAATTCAATTATTAATAAATGTATCAATTACATAATTAACAATAGAAAGGCACTATCGCACAAAAGTACCCCCAAATAAATTTAAAATAATAATTTAATGAATGTCTTTTTATTTTTCCTTTTTATTCAATGAACAAAAACGTTCGTTTCTAAAACGAGAGAAACATTTGCGTTTTTATTGAATGAATAATTTACCGCAAAATAAAAGAATGCGAAAAGGAAATTAACCAAATGCGACTTTCTTTAAGCAACAAAGTGAAATTTGAAGTTTCAACATTTAAACTTGATTGTTGCAGGCGAGTGGTACTCAAGGAACTCAACGCCCTGGTTACAGTATGCGGTTTACAGCAGTTCGGAGTCAGACAATGCTGAGTGTAACATCGGGTTCAAGGAGTAGCCCACCACCCACTTTACCTCGTGCAGGTTCGCGTAGCGGAGGTGAGCCAAAGCACGCAAATGGTGAGCCACAACGGAGCCTTGCCGCAAGCCCTTCCATAGAGGAAACCTCCCTGAGCTAGGTCGCCCTCATACATCTCCCTCTCTGTCCAGAGCATCATGTCACTAGTTCAGAGAGCCAGCAGATGCACAAGACCGAGATGGAGGTGTATGGGACAAAAAGAACTGACGAAGAGGACTCTAAACTCTCCACGGTGCCTGAGCTTCCTGAATTCTCCAGTCCACCTTCCCAGACTTTCAAGTCCAATCAGGATCTCACCGACTGCAGAAATGGTTCTCTTTCCAACTCCGTAAGTATCCCATTTTCTTTCTTCCAGTCTCTTGGCCTTTTTTCCTAAAACACGAAAAACCGCTCTCCATTTCGAAATAACAAGCCAATAAGGAGTTTCGAAAGGAATTGAAAATCCGAAGCAGTATTTTTATACTCCTTTGATTAAAATCAGAACAAAGTCTAAATGCGATCATTTAATTTCCTTTAGAATTCTTTTAAATTCTTTAGCATCCTCATGTTCCTGAAACTAAAGAGAATTTAAACGTTTTTTTTAATTCTTCCAAGTCGACAATTTAATTTCAGTAACTCGATCATTTAATTCTAATTCTTTTCTCAATTCTGAATTGTCAAATTAAGATCGACTTTATTAAGGTCATGTACAAGAACCTGATTGATAAACTAGAGATCTACCTTTATCTTTCTTGTTTCCTGAAGTTTCTCAAAAATGATAATAAATCACACACTTCAAGATTTCCTATGATTCAAAGTTCTTAGGTTCTTATAAGTTTAAAAGTGGTATATTTTTCAGTTTAAGCGCAAATACTGCAAAAATAAATCGATGAATTGAATTTGATAAGCTTATCGTCTTATTTTTGTGGAATTACTTACGCTTAAAGTAAAATCGATATCGCTTCAAAAATTTGGAAATCATCATAGAAAACTTTGAAGTGTGTCATGTTTGATTTGTTACCATTATTGAAAAACTTTTGGAAAGAAGATAGATTCCTAGGTTATCATTCAGAACCTTGGACATGGCCTTAAGATTTTTTTAAATTATTTATTATTTTTTTTTTTAATTTTAAATACGGAAATTCAATTTCATTCGGGTTCAAATAATTCTGGACGCTTAATTATATTTCATCAAATTTTAAAAACTCTACAAAATTCGGTTTGGAACTTTCGGTTTGGAACTTTCGTTTTGGAACTTTTGTACCCCAATCTTCCTCAATTAAGATAATTTAATATTTGATTTAATATTTTAAAATTATCTATATCTTCATTTAATATTTTTAATGAAACTTTAAAAAGAGTGTTTACTTCTCTCCTTTTCTTTATTTGATTTGGACGGAATAATAATTTTTCATCTAACAATATTATTTATACTACCGAGTGATAATTCATCATAATTGAACAAATTAAATTAATGAAAAAATTCATCATAATTAAGATATTTAATATTTTGCGAATATGATCACATTCTTAATTAAATTACGAACGCTTTGAGAGGTGACTCTAGTTTCAAAATTCGCCAAATTATAAAGATTCAAAAGAATTGTCAAAAACCTAGTATTGAGAAAAGTTTAAAAAAGAAAAGAAAAAAAAAGCTTTTTTAAAAAAACAGAAGTTTCATGTTTACCGCTAATGCTTAAAAATCATAAAAATAAAATTGCATGTTTTTAATTACGGCTGAGTTATAATAAACTCATGATTCGATTTGGGACACTCTAGTTTATGTTTTTTTCAATAAACAAAAAATTTTCAATCTGACACTTAGAAATTTGCAGTTATCTCCTAAAATTTGATTTACAAATTTACATGTTTGTTTTTTTATAAAAATAATATAAAATATTATATAAAATATATATAAATAATATAAAAGTAATATACTATTTACTTGAATTGAATATACTATTTACTATAATATTTACTTGAAGTTACTTAAACTATTAATATTTGTTAATGAATAATTTAATAATTACGTATTTTTACGTTAAACTTTTGAGGTCGCTGAATCCTTGGAGGACGTTGACATGGAAATCATCCCCAGTATTTCGGAGAAAGTGGCTTCGAAATCTTCACCAGTGGACTATTCTCTCGAGGATCAAATCCAGCAGATGTCAAGTTCGTCACCAACCTTCTCTAAAATTTCTACACAATGAGAAGCACAACGTCCGTTTAGCGAAATGGTAGCTCTCAGGGAATTTCAATCGCAGAACCTTCTTCCAACAAATTAAGAAACGTATCTTCATATCGACACCCTGAGATTTTTCTAACGAATCTTTAAAGACTGGTTTCATCTCCATTGACCTCTTATAAAACGACCTTTTGCCGTTTACAAACCAAACCAATTCCGCAAGTGAAAATCAGGCAAGAGTTTCTTTCCCTCTTTTTTTATTTCATTTTTGCTTACTTTCGTTTGTAGAAATTTTTAATTTTGAATCTTTTGTTTTTTTAATTAACTCCTTTTAAAGTACAATTACTTTTTTCTTATTATAGTAACTGTGTTTATTTAAACGTATTTTACGAGGTATTTTATTATTTGTGTATTATATTTATTTTAGTACTCGGAAATTTATTAGTCGAAAAAATTATTAGTACTCGCAAAATGAATTAGAACTCGCAAAATGTAATCGAATTTTTTTTATTCAGTTTTTTATAACTTCCTTCCGTGCTTATTCATTGCGTTCTGTTTTGTTCCGCTTTTCAGTTTGATGATAAAATATTTAGAAAAGTAAAATATCAATCCTATAATGGATTTTGTGTTATTGTATAAAGATCTTCATGAATGCTGGTTTTCATTAGTCACAAGTTCATTCGACGTTGGCGAATGCGAATTGTTATATAGTCGAAAGAGTGGCTTATTTAATACGATGAACAAAGTATTTTCCATGTTCCTCAAAAATTGAAAAAAAAACTTATTAATACCGTAGAAGCATTGATCAATCTGTTTTACTTTTCAAACAACTTTAATCATTTTCAATATTCTAAAGTACCATTTACAATTTTATTGGAAATAAATATCAATCGCAATTTCACTCTGAAACTCAGTGTCAATATTTTCTCAAACGTTGATTTATAAAATCAACTTTAATCAAATGTACACTGTTTAGCCAAAAGATTAAAATAGATTTGAAAATCGTAGAAACAGAGAGTGTAAATGTGCGTTAAAGTATATGTCTTCAATTTCACTTAAAATTCTGTTTCAAACTTGTTACGGCTGTTGTATTATTCAGAATCTTATATCCGCCTTGTTTCTATAAAACTCGGGATAACAATTTATTTACTATCGATTTCAAGGATGTACTAGTCTTATTTTCTTTCAGAGAGCCATCGTTTTTAATTTTATTTATTGCAAACTCATAGAATGTGTTCTTTATTTTTACTATACAAAAGTTTCAGTTATTCGCTTATTTTGTATATGTATAATTAGTTAATTTTCTTATATTTTATTTCATTTATTTTCATTATATTTTAATTTAATAATTTTTTTATATTTATTGTTTGTATTTATTTATTTACGTACTTATTGTATTTATTATTTATTTATGTACTTATTGTATTTATTATTTATTTATGTACTTATTGTATTTATTATTTACTTATGCACTTATTGTATTTATTTAAGTTTTATTTTATTGTATTTATTTATTTAGCAGGTTTTGTTGTTATTTATTGTATTTATTTAATTGAAAGGTTTATTTTTATTTATCAAACCAAAAGTACTGTTTTACGTAATTTCCAAAAAACTACGTTCCCAATTTGTGTCTTCGTTTCTTGAGATGTGTAAAAATATAAGTAGTTTGTTATTTTTAGCGATTTCAAAAACTCGAAAGCAAATAAGGGAAATTTTAACGTCACTGAAGGAATCAATAGGTAACTTGATCCACACACAGGTATCGATGTCTCGTGCCATTATAAAGCTATCCACAGAAACCTATATCGACATTTCACATGGTTCATCTTCCAATACCCAATAGTCATAGCAAACACAAACTCTCTTCCCACAAAAAACATTCCCACAGTCAAAAAAATATTTACCAAAACTCTCATCTCTACTCCTCGAATCAGTATATCAACTACACAAAAAATGAATAAGAATTCTTCTCTCAAAACCAGTCAATATTCCTATTCATCTGAACTATTTTTTATTCAATTTACAATTAAAATTAATACATTTTAATTGTTAATTGACATTAACATCTAAAAAAAAGTGGTATCCATTTCAATGTAGGATTTAAGTATTTTTTTATCTTCCTATTTTCTTGTATTTTTCAAAGCTATTTTAAGAAAAATCAACTTTTGATATTATTCATTATTTTTAAAAATGATTTTTGTTTTTACAAATTAATTTTGTTTTCTCTAATTATTTTTTTGCGCGTCAATATTGACCCATCTTATTTCTGTCTTCATACTTTTTTGTGAATTATTTTTGTTTTAAATAAATTTACAAATAATAAATTTTTTGTCCATAAATTCATGAAACTTGTTTGCGTCTCAGTATTTGACTTATTTCAGTTTCAATAAATGAAAATTATTTTTAAGTATTAAAACTGTCGAAACCGTTAATTCGAACCGTGGAACTATTTGGAATTTCATTAAATCGGAATTTATGAAATTAAATTATTTACTAGTTGCATTCTCGTGTTTCGCATGAAACAAAACTTTACTCCAACTTCCAGGCAATCACTGTACCATAATAAACTAGCTTTCAGTGAATTCAAATCGATGCTATGCTTGCGTAGGAAGTCCATTTCCAATTGATCATTATTGGAATGCAACAACAGTCCATGTCTATATCTCCGGCATCATTAGCTAATTCTGTTTTGTATGAATTGCTATGACGTCTCTATAATGTCCCCGTTTCCAAAAGCAATTTCACCTCCAAGAACCATTTCCCTACTCATAACGAAACTTATTTAATTATAATATAAAAACAACAAACGCCATTATTTTAAAAAACTTATAAAAACAAAGGTTTAAAAAGTTGGAGGCAACAAAAACCGACCAGAGCACCAAAAGAATCATTTTTAAAAAATAATCCAATGATTTCAATTCGACAACAGTTGATAGTTTACTATCTTTATCTGAATACATTTTTTAACAAATAAAACCTTTAACAAACAAAGCCTTTAGCAAATAATTTAACAATTTAGCAACAATTTAGCAACAATTTAACAAATACAATTTCTAAAAAATAAAACCTTAACAAATAATTACAAGAGAAAGAAGAAAGTATAAAGAAAATGGAAGTTTGAAGATTATTTTCTGAAATTGATTCTGATGATGAAGAAAATAAATGTCTCGAAGAAATTGAGTCTGACAACAAAAACGAGAAAAGAATAAATTTAATAGAGAATCTATTAAAAGATATCTCCCACTGGCTTTATAAACCAACAATGCATAGACTGGAATTTTGTACAGTTTTTGTATAATAAATCGCGAAACAATTAAGATCATTTAAAATAACAAGAGAGTAATTATAAAAAGCGAAACAAATTTCGCAACAGGTTCATATCACAAGATTTATTAAAATAGGTGTTCAAAAACATTTCCAGATGACACGCGTTTTTTGTAACATAATTTTTGTCAGCAATTATTTCAGTATTTATTATCTCCATTTATTCTGTCAGGGAAAAAATATCAAACATGACACGCTTTTTAATTGAAATTAGAATTTAAAACAAAAAAAAATTATTTTTAAATCATTTTTTTGTTTAATTCTAGTATTTAAAAAATACTCTCCGCATACTGGTAAAATTTTATTTATGAACTGATGAACTGAATGAATAAATTAAATTAATTAATTTTAAATTAGCAAACGTTTTTCATTTTGAATATTTTTTCTACAATATGGTTTGATTAAAAAAAGTACTTCTTTGATAGTTTCCAGAAATGTAAATTAAAAATCAACATTGTAATTGCAATTTTCAAAAGTGCTTGTAAAAATAATCCAAAGAGAAGCCATGGAGGAACTTTAGGTAATAATTATAAAAATTTGATGCTAATCACTTAAAAAATAATTACATGTGTAAAGTAATACTTGTTACCTACTACTCGTCGTTTTCGTAAAATAAAATATTTAACAGAAAATTATCAACTTGCGGCACAAAAAGAATTGCTAGATAAGGCATTGTTCAAGTCCAATAAAGGTCTGACAAATATCTCAATCGCAAAAATTGTTCATTAGAGAAACACTTTACATTATAAAGTGCAACTTGTAAATGTTACAGGATTGAAAAATTGAATATTTAAATATTCACAATTTTTAAAATTACAAAAATGTAAATGTCTAATTCTAACACAGAACAAAAATATAAAACAATAAATTTATCAAATTCAAAAATTAACGAAAATATTTATAAAGCGTTTCTCTTCTCAGAATTAAAGTGATATTATTGCTTTTTTATGGTTGAAAAAAATTATAGTACAATTTAAAGTCGATTCTATAAATAAGTGAAAATTGTATATATAGGTGAGAGTAATATTACTGTCGATGATTATAATTATTTAATATAAATTAATAATTATTGTAATAACCCGTAAACGAATAAAACTCGACTGTAAATATAATGCTAAAAATTGTGCTACATAGTATATAAAATTGTTTGCCAATGTGTAAATATTAAAACAAATTTTGGGTTTTTTTCGTTTGCCAATAATTAATTTGTTATTTCTATTGTATAGATATAATTGAATTGTATAATCTTGAACGTAATTTTCTTTAACAACAATTTGCATTTTCAAGTTTATTTTCAATTTTATTAGAAACTATAAACTGTAAATAAAATGAAAGACTATAGGTGATGAAACTGAAATAGAACTTAGCCTCTTGAGCTTCAGGCGGCTAGTTTTAATCGTATTGTCGATAAAAATAATTGAGGAGCAATCTTTGTAATTGAAGACTTTAGTAAAAAAAAAAAAACTATAACATTAAACAAATCATACAGCATAACCAAAGAAATGAAATGCCAAAAGAAATTCATTTTTTAATACCATTTGCAGGTTCAAAATCTGATAAATGAATTTTAAAAATATTTAAAATATGTTTAAATATAAAAATAAGAAATTCATATGATATTTAATTGTTAGACACGCCGAAGAATCATTAATATTCATACATACCTTATTGACAGTATTATTAAAATCAGTGTTATAAAATCTAAGAATTACTCGTATACTCTCAAGCCTTTAATAACTTAAGTTAAAAAAGTATGGAAAATGTAATAATTAAGGTAATGTGAAATTTAATTCTAAAAGTAACCAGAAAATTACTTGTACGAGTAACCAGAAAATTACTCGTACAAGTAACCAGAACATTTTTTGTAAATTTAATCCGAAAACTGATTCAATCAGAAAATGAATTCGATAATCAAAAAATTAGTTGTAAAAATAGAAAATAAGTTACAAAACTAATTTAATGTAATTTAATGTAAAAAAAACATTTGTTTAATATAAATTAATATATTTAATTATAAATTAATCTTGTTTAATATAAATTTCATATACATGTATAGTTTATATAAATGTTTATTCTTAATTTAATGTTTAAATGAACAAAATTTGCTATGTTATTAATTGTAAAACTATTAATTACGAGTTGCGAATTATAACTGAAGTATTCTAAATAATAAATAAAATTAATATAAAAATAGTCAAATAACACGTTCAGCGAAAACTCAATATTAAAGTGCACGTATTGTGTTTTGAGAAAGAGAATCGTTTTTAGGTATATAAGATGTAATTTAAGCGAGGCGTAAAATCGAAATTCTTAGCATGTTATAATGATTAAATCGAATGTTTAAATGAAACGACATGAATGCATTTTGTTTATAAATGTATCGTGTAAATATAAATGTTAATAAAAAATGTTTGAAAAACTCCAATGAAATGGGAAAAGCTTTAAACGTTACAAATAAATAAAAGCGAGTAATAGATTACCGCGAGGTAATTCATTTATATAAACATATTTTTATGTTTAAAATAGTTAAATCATCGTTTATTGAATGATTTTAGAATAAAGAAATTTATTTTAAACTTGATTTTAATGAATCCGATTTATATCAGTACGATATTTTGTACATAAAATAACTTATAGATGAAATTATTTATAATCCTAGAAATTCAGTATCTCGTGTTCGTATTCGATACAAAAAATTAGAAAAACATGACGAATATATTCGCGTAGATAATCATAATTTCATCTGTAATGGAAAAACGTTAAGCTAATCGTAAAAAAATGTATTGCAGCGAATTATGAGATTAAATGTAAGGTGTGTTGAGAATTTGAATGAGTAAATAAAAATTGTGTTAATAGGAACTATGGAGTGCTCCTCTATCAAATCTCATATAAACAAATAAAAATTGTTATATTGTTATTAAAAGTGTCATTATCTTTGTACACAAAGCGGAAACTCGCACCTTAGAGAGCGGATGTCGATACTCGTTTAGTATGTGGATGTAGATAATCGCAAACTCGAATTAGCTAGTTATCTCGAAAATGTTTCCTTTTCCTTTGTAAATAAACAAATTCCTAATTGAATATATTGAATATTTTTTCCTCATTAATTATAAGATTAATTTTAAGCATTCACTTTTTTAGTTTTTAATTAGTTTTTTTATTGCAATTAACAATTTTATTAGTTATGTTTTTATTTATAATGATAAATTGTATAACAATTAAGTTTCGTAACAACTAGGTTTTATAATAAAGTTTCACAATAATAGTTTCGCAATAATGAAGTTTCTTACTAATTAAGCTTTATAATATTAATTCAGTCTTGCTACTAGATAAATTTTGACAAACGAAAACTATAGTAATTATAAAGTAAAATATAAAATTATACTAAAACTGAAATTAAAATAATTCATATTTTATCAAGACAACAGTTTCTTAAAATGTCATGTCGAGTTTTATTATAAAAATTCTTTCAAATCAGTCACACGAAAAAGGAACGTTTTTAAACATGATTGAATGGTTTCGAATATCTTTACAATTATTATTACAATACAATAAAATACATTTATTATGACCTTACTATAGTCTTTAAATAAATGTTGTTAAAAAACAGTGCCAAAGAAATATAGCAAATCTTCATAGCAAATCTCATCTAATTAATAATCACAATTGGTTCTATTTTTCGTAAAAATATATATATGTATATATGTACATCTTAAGAAAATGAATATTTACATACGAATTAGGTATTTTATACTTCATTCTAATAAATTATGGTTTATTATACCGTATTTTTTGTCGATCTTGATGTCCGCGATACTCAGTTATCATTAACTTGCAGAGAAACAGATGAAATATGACTATTAAAAATCCAATTGTCACCCAAAAGAATGTGGGCAAACCTCCCAGTTGATGTCCGTGTTTATGCAACGCCATTACATGATGATCATGAGCTGGTGCTAAATTTAAAAAAATCCGTTATAATATTATTCAATTCATGATTTTAAGCTCTAGATTTTTGTTTTTACCTTCGTCAATAGTATGCACGTGTAGCGTGTTTCGAAGATCTATCATGTGTTGATGATCTGACGTGATATAAAGAATGGGAGTGAATGGTTGAGTCAACTTGACCGGGAAGTTTGTATAAGTTTGACTAAGGGAAACTGGATCATCTAAACAGCCAGCATCACATCCAAAATATACACTATCACTGCGATCTAGTGCCACTCCCAAAATCGCTCGATTGTCTTCATTCACAGACACCGAAATATTCAAATGAGTCACGTTGCCATAACTTATTCTCCTATTTAACATTTAAAAATTCATAATAAAAAGGAATCTCCAAAAAAGTCAAACAACAATCATTTTCACTAAACATAAAACTAAGAAACATTTCAATCATTTAATCATTTAATCACTTCAATCAATATTATTATTTATTTATTATTATTATTATTATTATTATTATTATTATTATTATTATTATTATTATACATCATATTATTATTATTTATTTCATGTTTAATTTATCCAACTCTTATTAAATTTTAATTTAGAAATTATTTTTTTTAAGCTTTGACGAATAGCTTTTTTATTGCACACGTACCTGAAAAAATAATCACGATGAAGATATTGTGGGTCAATATTAAATTCAAGATGCTGATTGGTAAATCTCAAGCCACCTAAACTTAGAACAATTGCTTGCTGTACTGCTGCAGGACTTCCGGTTTTAAGGCGATGGCAACCTTGTTTCTCTAATGTCATCAGCCAAGCTCGAACAATATTGTTTACACTGTCAATCGTAGAAGTGTCTTTCCACAAATTTGGTGCATTTCTAGCAATTTAAATGCACATAAACAATTAGCAATTTATAACAAGAATTAAAAATCACAATTTAGTCACAGTAGCTCTTAAATTATTATTTTCTGATTAAAGAAAAATAAAACTTCTGTTACGGAGAAATTAAAGTTATTTAATTAATAAAAAAAAGTTATTAATAAGAAGGTATTAAAAAGAAGTTATTAAAAAAAAGTTATTTAAAATAAGTTATTAAAAAAAAGTTATTTAAAAGAAGTTATTAAAAAGAAGTTATTAAAAAAAAGTTATTTAAAAGAAGTTATTTAAAAGAAATTATTTAAAAGAAGTTATTAAAAAGAAGTTATTTAAAAGAACTTATTAAGAAGTTATTTAAAGGAAGTTATTAATAAGAAGAATAATTAACTTATTATATAACATACTTTTTGATAATAATAAGTTTTGATTTCCTTTAAAAGTTTCGCCATTATTATTTGTCAGTATTTAAAATTGAAAACATTCCTTGAGTAGATTTTGCTTTCTAGCAAACGAAAATGTTTACTTACAATGTATGATGACCTTTATAACATCCTTCATTATTCGACACTGTTTTTTCGACATCTGCAATGCCCTTTGGCACTTGTGACAAAATGTAGTACATGGTAGAATTAATTTTGTGACCATTAATAACTCCTTTTGCTTTTGAGTCGCTTATTTTAAATCCTGTGTACCAATAACTTTGCCAGTAACTGATATGATCGGATTTTAATCCCCGTTGTTGACGTATTAAAGCTTTCTTCATTGCCTGAAATTAATTAATGAACAATTTAATTAATTTGACAATCAACGAATGATTAGTGACAAAATACTATTTTTTGGCTTCCAACTATAATTACAACTATAACTTACATCTATAGCCTTTTTTTGAATTATATCCCGTTCATTATGATATTGTTCAGAAGACACAGCTTCGCTGTATTTAATACTCGTCAGATATTCAAAATTTGCAGAACTTCTAGCTTTCACTTGAATTACTTTCGGCGGCACTTTATAAACAATTGAAACAGCAATTATTTTATTTGAATTCCGTAAATTAACAAATCCGGAAATCAAACTAAACTCGTGAACAGTGCCATCTGCCTGAATTCTGTAAATAATTCAAATTATCATAAAAAATCGAAACTATTGGAATTTTAATATTTTAAAAGCTTTAATATTACAGAACAGTGGCTTAGTTTTTGTAAAACAA
>WNHD01001482.1:0-18788 GCA_011057455.1 Ganaspis sp. Gsp50 | reverse complement strand
TCTGTACACATCCTCTGTCACTGCCCGTCGCTCTCTACAGAGCGCTTCCATCTGACGGGTAAATCTACTCTTGATTTGACAGATTTAGCTACGAAAAGCATGGCTGGGATCCTTTCTCTATGGAAAGGGCTCTGGGGTCAAGCATAGGCAGCATTCATGGGGGGCGTAAAGGGATTACTAAAGCGTCACAAGGCCACCTAGTGGTCTTACCCTCGCTTCTTAATAATAATAATAATAATAATAATAATAAAATAAATTGGGGTGCTTTTTTCTGGGGAATCGAATGCAAAAGGAAAAATTTAAAAAAAGTTTCGGAACCCTGTCAAATTTGCAAAAATGTGAATCATAATTTTCTCATTAAAACAGTAAAATAATGAATGAATTCTTTTTTAAATTGCTAATTGATCCAGGCGAGTGTCAAAAACGTTATAATACTCAAATTGGGGTGCTTTTCTCTGGGGAATCGAATGCAAAAGGAAAAATTCAAAAAAAGTTTCCGGAACCCTGTCAAATTTGCAAAAATGTGAATCATGATTTTCTCATTAAAACAATAAACTAATGATTAATTAGTTTTTCAAATTTCAAATTGATCCAGAAGACTGTCCAAAACGTTATAATACTCAAATTGGGGTGCTTTTTTCTGGGGAATCGAATGCAAAAGGGGAAATTCAAAAAAAGTTTCCGGAACACTGTCAAATTTGCAAAAATGTGAATCATGATTTTCTCATTAAAGCAATAAAATAATGAGTATATAGTTTTTCAAATTTCATATTGATCCAGACGAATGTCCAAAACGTTATAATACTCAAATTGGGTTGCTTTTTTCTGGGGAATCGAATGCAAAAGGGAAAATTGAAAAAAAGTTTCCGGAACCCTGTCAAATTTGCAAAAATGTGAATCATGATTTTCTCAATAAAACAATAAAATTCAAATTCAAATTTCAAATTTCAAATTTCAAATTGATCCAGACGAGTGTCCAAAATGCTATAATACTCAAATTGGGGTGCTTTTTTCTGGGGAATCGAATGCAAAACGGAAAATTCAAAAAAAGTTTCTGGAACCCTGTCAAATTTGCAAATATGTGAATCATGATTTTCTCATTAAAAAAATAAAATAATGAGTAAATTATTTTTCAAATTTCAAATTGATCCAGACGAGTGTCAAAAACGTTATACTACTTAAATTGGGGTGCTTTTTTCTGCGGAATCCAATGCAAAAGGGAAAATTCAAAAAAAGTTTCCGGAACCCTGTCAAATTTGCAAAAATGTGAATCATGATTTTCTCATTTGAAAAATAAAATAGTGAGTAAATTGTTTTTCAAATTTTAAATTGATCCAGACGAGTGTGAAAAACGTTGTAATACTCAAATTGGGGTGTTTTATTCTGGAGAATCGAATGCAAAAGGAAAAATTCAAAAAAAGTTTCCGGAACTCTGTCAAATTTGCAAAAATGTGAATCTAGATTTTCTCATTAAAACAATAAAATAATGAATGAATTCTTTTTCAAATTTCTATTTGATCCAGGCAAGTGTCCAAAACCTAATAATACTCAAATTGGGGTGCTTTTTTCTGGGGAATCGAATGCAAAAGTGAAAATTGAAAAAAAGTTTCCGGAACCCTTTCAAATTTGCAAAAATGTGAATCATGATTTTCTCAATAAAACAATAAAATAATGATTAAATAGTTTTTCAAATTTCAAATTGATCCAGACGAGTGTCCAAAATGCTATAATACTCAAATTGGGGTGCTTTTTTCTGGGGAATCGAATGCAAATGGAAAAAATGAAAAAAAAATTCCGGAACCCTGTCAAATTTGCAAAAATGTGAATCATGATTTTTTGATTAAAAAAATAAAATAATGAGTAAATTATTTTTCAAATTTCAAATTGATCCAGGCGAGTGTCAAAAACGTTATAATACTCAAATTCGGGTGTTTTTTTCTGGGGAATCGAATGCAAAAGTAAAAATTCAAAATAGGTTTCCGGAACAGAGTCAAATATGCACAATCGTGGAGCACGATTACAGTTTTTTAAAATGCAAATTTACGGTACACATTTTGTTAAAGTTCTAATTGATCGTGGCAAGTGTAGTGTTTGGGGGGTACTTATAAATTTGTATATTTTTATGCCGAATAGAATGCAAAAAGAAAAATCCAAAAAAAATTTCAGGAACACAGTCAAATATGCAAAAATGTGAATGTTGATTTTCGGCATTACAAAAAATATAAAAATGAATGAATTCTCTTTTAAGTTTCTTATTGATGCAGACGTTTTTCAAAACGTTATAATACTCAAATTGGGGTTTTTTTCTGGGGAATCTAATGCAAAAGGGAAAATTCAAAAAAAGTTTTCGGAACACAGTCAACTATGCAAAATCGTGAAGCACGATTTCATTTTTTTAAAATGCAAATTTACGGTACACATTTTGTTAAAGTTCTAAATGATCATGGCAAGTGTAGTGTTTGGAGGGTACTTTTGAATTTGTATTTTTTTATTCCGAATCGAATGCAAAAAGAAAAATTCAAAAAATAAAAAAGCTTAAATATAATGCTTATAAGAATCACTACACTTCTTTGGATCAATATAAATTTTAGCAAAAAGTGTCCTTCATTATTCATTTTGACTGTTAAATAAACACGTTTTGTGTTTTTGCAAATTTGACGGTGTTACTAAAACTCCTTTTAGAATTTCTTTTTTTTATTCCATTCAGTATAAGAAGAGGTAAAATTTAATGCTTATTAGAAACACTACACTTCTCGGGATCAATGTGAATTTTACAAAAATGTGTTCTCAGAATGCATTTTTACTATTTAAGAATCATGTTTCATGTTTTTGCAAATTTGACTGTGTTCCTGAAATTTTTTTTGGATTATTCTTTTTTTGTTTGATACAGTATATGTAGAGCTAAAACTTGATGCAAATTAGAAATACTACACTTCTCTGGATTCATTTGAATTTAAGTAAAAATTGTTTATCAATATTCATTTTTACTATTAAAAAACCACGTTTTACATTTTTGCAAATTTGACAGTGTTCCTGAAACGGTTTTTAAATTTTCTTTTTTTTATTCCATTCAGTATGAGAAGAGCTAAAATTTAGTGCTTATTATAAACACTACACTTTTTGGGATCAATGTGAATTTTAGAAATATGTGTTCATAAAAATGCATTTCTACTTTTAAAAAATCATGTTTTATGCTTTTGCAAATTTGACGATGTTTCTGAATTATTTTTGGATTATGTTTTTTCTATTTGATTCCATAAAAAAGCACCCTAATTTGAGTATTATAACGTTTTTGACACTTGCCTGGATCAAATAGAACTTTTTCAAAATGTAGTCCTTAATTTAGATTTTGTTTCAAAATAAAATCATCTTTTATGTTTTTTCAAATTTGACTGTGTTCCTGAAATTTTAATTAGATGTTCTTTTTGTTTATTTGATTCAGTATAAGGAAACCTATAATTTAGTGATTATTGGAAACACTACACAACTTTGGATCAATTTGAATTTAAGTAATAAGTGTTTATCAATATTCATTTTTACTATTAAAAAATCAATATCTTTTACATTTTTGCAAATTTGACAGTGTCCCTGAAACTTTTTTTAAATTTTGTTTTTTTTATTTGATTCAGTATAAGACAAATTAAATATAATGCTTATTAGAAACACTACACTTCTGTGGATCAATAACATTTTTGCATATTTGACTGTGCTCCCGAAATTTTTTTTTAATTTTTCTTTTTGCATTCGATTCGGCATAAAAAATACAAATTCAAAAGTACCCTCCAAACACTACACTTGCCACGATCAATTAGAACTTTAACAAAATGTGTACCGTCTATTGATCATCTCGACTCTTTGCTTCGAGTGAATTTTTACTCTAATTGAGGTGAAAGTCCACTCTTTAAATAATAGTGAAATCTCACTTTTTTGGAGTGGGTTTCTCACTCTAAACGAAGTGACCCAGTTTTCACTCTTAGTGGAGTGAGAACTCACTCCAAGAAATTCAGAGTGTGGGGAGTGTCTTCCTAGAAAATTTAGGGAGATGTCTCAGAGAAATTTGACGATAGATCCTCTTTGCTAAAGATTTAGCTAGATTTAAATCAGCCACAAAATCCTTGTCTGTAAGCACAGTGCACATGCTTCTCGATTCTCCAATTTATTCAATTTTTTGCTTTGTGCACACATTCGCACATTGCACAGAGACATACACGCTACATGTTGACTAGTGTTGAAAATCACTCAACAATCATTAATCTCAACCACTCGACTCAGCGAATTGTGCCTTGTTACTTTGAACCAGTGTTCTCTGATTAAAATTTAAATCTTCTCTCAATTTATCATAAATTATAAATATAATTGAAACTCCCTGTCAACTTGTCAAATTGGAGACTAAGTAACTTAAAAATGAATAAATCAAATTTATAATTCAAATTTTATTTCACAGGCACGAGAACCTATGAAAAATTCAATATAACTGTCGCTGATGAATTCTAAAGAGACTTTTTAAAATACCCGCGTCGAGTTGTCGCTGAAGCCATTAAGGAATCATCGTCCAGGGCCGGGATTCTGATGACCTACTGACATTCAATTCAAAAACTAAAGTGATTTATTAAACTATTTATTTATTGAGACAAAATAAAGTATATGTTATCAAATTTTTTATCAATTGACAGTTACACGGTGAAAAACCGCAAATGAAATAAAACTAAAACTTAGGTAAAAATTACTTATGTAAGTAGTTGAGTTAGAGTTCTTAAGTAAAAATTACCTAAATACTGAAGTAGAATTTACTTAATAATTTAGGTGATATTTACCTGATACGTTATGTAAGCTATACTTCACTATTCTTTTCAAAATAAATAAACGTTAGGTAAATATTGCTTATAAGAATCATCTCAATTTTGTAAGATAATAATTAAAATTTAATTCCATAGGAGTAAATTATTTTCTAGTTAACTCAATACATAAACAAAGTTTTCTCTAAAAAAAAAACAATTTTATATTTAGGGAAAAAGTTGTTATTGAATGTTGTAGAGCGTGAAAAAACAAACTGATCGGTAAAACATTTCTTCTGAACCATTTGTTTATGAGTTAATGAATCTTCACTTTTTAAAAACGTGGTTTTTCAGTATTTATTTATTCAATTTTTATAGAATCAGCTTTAAATTCATTGAGAATGTTGCTCTTGTAGCCTTCTACAAGTGTACAAAAGTTGTGCCCGATCGGACAAATAGTTTTCGTTAAATTCGATTTCTTTATTAAAAACATTGTTACTTTGAAGTTTCATTCTACATGTAAATTGATTGCAATTTCAATTTTTATGGCCTCTTTTTACTTACAAAGATGCAATCTTTCGTCGACATTTAAAAGAATATTGATTGGAATTATTTTTTTTTTCAAATAAAAATGTCTGTCAAAAAAGGCTATGTTTTTATCTACAAACAATTAATTCTATCTTAGCCAATTTGCACTTTGCAAAATTACATTGAAAAAAATATTCTGCATTAAAAAACAAATTGATTTTACTGTATTATATGTTTATATTTTTCTACAAGGTTTTAGAAATTTGTTATAGTTGAAAAAAATATTCACAATTCTACAAAACGTACTCTGTGAAAAAGTAATACAAGTTACAATTTTGAATTGAAATTCGCGGAACCAGTTAAGTAACGACATCTGTCGATTCCATTCACTAGGGCAAAGAGCTTCTTATTGATGGTAAACGGGAAAAGGTTCTTCACTGGGAAAGGCAGTTTGTCTCAATTTCTTGTCGTTTGAAAAGGAACCAAAAGATGTCGCTAATTGATATAAACACTGTAAAAACTAATTATCTTTTAAATGTCTATTGCAGACCAGATTACTCTCAATGGGAAAGGAATTAAAAAAAAATTAGTAGTCGAAAAAAAGTACCAATAAACTTCTAATTATTATGTTAATAAATGTTATAATTATTAATTATTCAATTATTAATAAACTGAATATTAATGAAAATGATTAAATAAAATGAATTGTTTTATATTTTGATTAAACAAAAATTGTTGCCTGACTTATATAAACTTAAATTGTATTTTTAAAAATGTTTCATCAACAAAAAATAAGTGCCACTAAGCAACTCTCTTATAATTATTTTTTTAATTTTATAGAAATAATCATGTTAAAAAGTTGTATAAAATTCAATTTGAGTCAGTTTGTACTCGTAATACTTACTGATGGAAATATTTATTTTAAATTTAACATTTATAAATCTTATGAAATAGTATTACTTGTGGAAAAACTGTAGATTCTTTTTGAAGCGAACGACACTAAACTGATTTTATGTCTCGTACAGAAGACGTCTGATTTAAAGAGTTTTAAAGTTTTTCTAAAAGTGTATATGATATTTTAGACACCCCTTATCTTTTGCAAGTGCACATTTTGAGCGTGTCAACTATCCCTCAGTGGTATTTTTTTAAAAAATTATGAAACGTGTCTTATGAAGTTGAAGTTATGTTTGGTATTTATATAGTTGAAATTACGTGCGTAAACTTGACTAGATATTTGAAGCTTCTTTTATTGGTTGAAGAGTTCAATTATGTGCAGAAAACTTTGACCCTTTTAATATGACGTACATTTCTCAGCTAAGAAGACAGAGAGTGTTTGAATCTTACTGGATTTTTTCCTTCCTTTTGACTTTACTTTTACGATAGTGAAAAAATGTTTATTGACGTGCAAAAAAGAATAAGTAATGTAAAATGAGGACAATAAGAACGCGAAAAAGGTGCAAGTATTGTAACAAGTAATTAGCCTGTTCTTTAAATAAAAATTGAGTAATGTATATATTTTATGATCTATATATACTCCAGTAGTAATTACTATTACATGGGTAATAAATTCAACTTTACTCTATTAGTTACGATAACTACTTAAGCAGTAATTACTACTACATAAGTAGTAATTATTAATTTATTGCTCAGACTTCAGGCCAGTTGTATAGACACTGAAAAGCGTTTTAAAAGGTGAATTTTTCTGTGTATTGACAAACTGTCAAAACTATGAGACTATATTATTTGGAAATCGTCTTGATGTTTTATAAAATTCAAATTGCTTCTAGAAAGTGAAGTTTTTAATAGAATGAGCCTCAAAATTAGTCTTTTTTAATTCTAAATCGTACTCAAAACACAGAATGCAAAAAGGATTTCAAGAACACCTTGGACTTTCAAAAACGTGAGAAAAATGTATTTCTCAAAAATTAAAAAACGGAAGTGGACACTTAGTTTTAACACCCATTGAATCCTCTGCCAATCAGCTCAAACTTCCGATATCTTCAGAGGCCTGTCCTTCCCGAGAAGTCCAAAATATCTTCCAAAAGTAAATCAATAATAATTTCAGGGTCCGCAAAAGCTATCCCCCAAATTCTATGTCTTTCAACGGCAAACGCCGGACAATGACATAAAACATGGATTGATGATTCAACATCATCTCCACACTTTCTACACATTGGAGAGACTTTTCTTCCAACTTTTGCTTTGGTGGTAGTTGAGAAGTCCAGGACCAGTGAGCAGCCTAACAAGGATTCTTACTCTGATATTATTGAGCTTAAAAAGATCTCACGATCGACGTCTGTTTAGAAAGGTTTCCCAGCAGAGCTTTCGCTTGCCTTCCTCCTTCTGTGACAGCCCAAACTCTTTAATATCTTCTCTGAATCCACCTATTGATGGCTCCCTTTACCCTACTCAGCATTATACCAAGTGCTGGTTCCGAGACCACCATTGGTGTCTCAGACCCTGCTTTTGGAAGGACATCATCCCTTTCATTGCCTTTGATTTCCGAATGACCAAGTACCCAGGTCAATAAAAGCTTATTTTTTTCCTAATTTGTCCAGTGCTTTTCAGCAATGACAAACCAGTTTTGATTCAATAATAGGACTCCTTAGCGCAGCCAAAGCAGCATGGCTGTCCACACAGATAGTGATCCGCCTCCTAGATGTTCCTTTCTCAAGTACCATCTGAGCGTAGACCTCCGCGGAGGTCTACGCAGGCGGAGCTCCGCCTGCCAAACCGTGAATAAGAGATCCAATTGAAACTCGAGTGCAGCCAGTGCTTCTATATATACCTGCTCCTATACCGCATTCCATTTTGAAGCCATTTGTATAGCAGACGTCTCCAGTCTTGATCTGGTCCTTCTTCCAATCTTCCCTGAGTGGAATTTTGACTTGGAATGCTGGTTTAAAATTAATCATCTTCTTCATTCTGTCTTGTCCCATGTTCATTTCGGGGATAGTCAGAATGGACTCCGGGAATCTGGTGTGTTCTCCACCTCGTTTCCATCTACTCTGTGACTTTAGCCTACTCATAGTGTGTGTGGCCTTAGCTACCGCAGATAAATGTAGAGGTTCTTCTGAGAGCATGAAGCTTAGCCCCGCTGCGCTGTTGGTGTAGTTCTCATTGCTCTAGTAATCCCTCTGAAAACCATTGCCTGTAGTTGCTTCAGTTGACTTTTCACCGTAATGAGTTTCGTCCTGTGCCACCAGACAACTGTTACATACAGAAATCAAGGATCCAGAATCATCCTGTACATCTAGTGCACCATATTCGAGCATTGACTCCAAGACGATCCTATTGATCGTCTGCAGATCCAAAACGTAGTACAAAATTTATTATACTAGTATTCTAGATGTTCCTTCCAGCTCATCTTCCTATCTGGAATTATTCCCATATATTTAACCGACTTAGAAGTTGCTACCTCTTTACCATAAAATAAAGGACCTGTTAATCTAGAGACCTTATATTTCGTAGTGAAGATGATTAAATGCGTCTTCTCCGGATTCACAGACACAATAGAGACGATAACACCCTTCCTTGTGGGCAACCATTTGAAACAAGACCCTTAATCTTTGCCTCGCCATATTCTGCAACTAAGCCCCGTTCTTGCAGCAAAATTTTTATCCACTTAATAAGTGTCTCAGGTACACCACAGTTCCGTGCTTCCTCGCATATTGTTTTACAGGGTGTACTTGGAAAGGCGCCCTCTATGTCTAGAAAAGCACCTATTGCATACCCTTTATTCTCTAATTCTCTTTTGATTCTGCTCACTGCTGATTGTAAGGCGGTCTCGGCCGAGAATCTGGGCCTATATGCATGTTGTCCTACATGCAATGGCCTATCAATCAGACATTCTTGTCTAATGCATATATAAACCAGCTTTTCTAGAACCTTCAACATAAAGGACGTCAGGCTGATTGATCTGAAGTCTTTAGCAGCAGTATAACCTGATCTGCCAGCCTTCGGAATAAACACCACCCTTGTCATCTTCCATGATTCGGGTGTATAACCTAGAGCTCATGCTCTCATTATCTCCGCCAGGGGGGTTTGTATGTGTTCCAAACCTCTTTGTAAACTAACCGGATACACTCCGTCCCCTCCTGGAGATTTATACAGCTCGAATGAGTTTATCGCCCATTCGAGCCCTTCTGGAGTAACGATCTTTAAAGCTAGGTCTTAGTGCTCCCTACCCTGACGTGCAAGTCCTGTTCACTATCTCAACTTATTATCTCCCACTTTCTTGAAGTCTAGGAAGTTAACTTCCATCAGATGCTCCAAATATTCCTCCTTAGATTGTGCAAAATGACCCTTTGGGAATTTAGTTGCTCTCAGTTCGGCTGTAGGGTCCTTAGAAAGAATTTTATGAGTTCTCGATGCTTCGGGTACTTTTTGAACTCTCTCACAGAAACTTCTCCAGCCAGTAACCTTTGCCAACTCATGCTCTTTTGTAGGTCCCGCTCATCTTACGGTACACTTCCCAAGATTCTTGGTTCCTACTTTTCTTAGCTCTATTAAAGAGCCTCTTTACCGTCTGTCTCAGTTCTTTGAGACGGGAAATCCACCAATGCGCCTTCCCGCCTAAACCAGTTCTTTTGGCAGGACAGTTTCTTTCGTAAAAGGTCATAATGGCCCTACGCAGATGATCTGCTGCTAGTTCCGATTCTTCCTTATTATCATATTTCGGTGGAAAACGGCCCAAGGAGTCCCTCAGGTTCTCATTATATGAGGCACATTGAGTTCTCCGCGGGTTCCTATCCCACCTTATTGGCTGATCTGCTGCTTCTCTTCAGAATGTGATGAGCCTGTGATCAGACTTAGAATCCTCTTCCAAAACCCTCCAACCCTGTACAATTGTCCAAACAGACCTTGAGCAGATCGTTAAATCCAACACTTTCTGCCTATTGGCAGTTATGAACGTTGGCTCGTTTCCTTAATTTAGTATGTCTAAGTCAGTATCTACTAAGAACTCAAAGAGTTTCTTTCCTCTTCTGTTCGTATACATGCTACCACACACTTTATGATGTACATTAGTTTCACAGGCCAAAATCAGGGGTAACCCCTCCTTTTGATAATATTCCAATAGCCTAGTTACCTCAGTCGGTGGAACAAGTTCCATGTCTTCTGAAAAATAAGCAGACGTGATAATAACTCCCATCTTGCTTCCCTCCCTCTCATGGTACCTAACTTTTATAACCGCTAAGTCCCTAGTACACAATTCCGTCAAAGAAAGTGCATCTAACCCTTTCGAAATTAGACACGCTCTCGGAACTGATACAAGTGGTGATCAAACTAGCTCTCTACATCCACCAAGGCCTCCAATAGTGCCCCTGTAAACTCAGGGTTTCTGAATAAAAGCTATGGCTATCTGCATACTTATTATGCATTTGGCTAATACCACCGTCGCGCTTTTACAATGATGCAAATTAATCTATGTGCACAGAATGCCCCAACCAGTCATTGAAGATTTGTCGGCGTTGTCCAGTGCCACTTCCTGAGCGCCCAGTTCCTCCACCTCAGGGTTTAATGCTCGCTTGTTCACTCGAAGAGTGACCTTACCAGCTCCAAAACAAACCTAAAAGTTTCGGTCCTGCAGGTCCGCTAAAGCAGATTCAGGCACTCCCAACGCGAGAGTCCTCCCCCCACACGGTTTGATCACGGTGCCCGGTGTTCCCTCCCCACACGAATACACCCGCCAATTGGACGTATCCAAACCCGTATTTTGGTATTCGATAACCTTGAGGATTGTGTCTCGTTTCATGGGCTTGCCCATGATCCAGGACACAACCCTGACCATCTTTTCGAGTTGAGATAGTTCCACTATTTTCAAACTGGGCCACCCATTGACTCACTGATACCCTGCATATGGTTTCTAAGCCATTCTAGCTTATCAGAGTCCAGGCAAGCAACCCTGATCGCGGCTTTTATTACATTGGGCTCATCAAATCTGGGAGGAGGACCATCCATATTCGACAGCATCTTTTCCCAAACGGCATCTCTGTAGTGGTCTAAGTCTTTTAACGACACTCCCAACTTAGGATAGCCTTTCGCGACGATGGGCCTTTTAAGAGATTCCTTAGCCGCCTGCGCATACAACGGGGTTCCCTCCTGTAAGTCCTTCACCTCTTTAATAGTCCTCAGAGGTTCTGGAGACTCTTTGGAATCCTTCTTGCGTTTGGCATTCGTGATCCTCTAACTCTCCGTACCCTCCTAGGACTGCTCGTTTGAACCGGATTCGCTTGCTCCAGATTCCATTTTCACATTCTCTAGACGTTTGCGTCTCCTTTTCTTTTTCTCAGCACCACTTGCTCTCTTAGCCTTAGAGGTCAAGAGACCAAGAAGTTCCTGCATTTCTCCAACCTATATCTCTTCAGGGATAAAGAATCTATTAGAATTAATTTTTTCTCCTCTAAACCCTTTTTTTAGTTACACAAACTGAAAAATTGAACTTGAGAACACTCACTTCAAACTACAAAACGAGCAAAAGTCAAGGTGTTGAAGACAGCCCGACTGCCTTCATCTTTTAATTGATTTTTATTGAAATTCGCACTTGAGAGCACTCATTTCAAACTTTAAAACGAACAAAAGGTAAGGTTTTGTAGTTGTAGTTGTAGAAATATTTCACTGAAATATTTTTTCTAATTTCGACCTAGGTGATGTGCAGTGTGGGGATCGACTCAGATAAGATCGACTAAAACGACGAGATTATATTTTAAATATGCCTATTATATTTGTTTATTTGTAAAAAAAATGAAAATGTAAAAGTTACAGAATAATCATCGTAATATAATCTTTTTTTGTTTATCACTAAAATTATTTGTACAAAAATATGTATGGATTTACAAAAGATTTAAAATGTATCGACTTTTCAAAGACTTTAAAAGTCCATGTGCTGACGAAACACTTAAGCAATGTTGTGATGACTTAAATGTAACGTTTGGTATTATTATTATTTTATTATTAATATGATGAAAACTAAACTTACGACTTCGAAATTTTCTAAGGATTCTCCGATTTGAAAAAAGTAAGTAAAAATATTAGCATAAACTTTAACGAGGTCAGAAAATTATTAAACAAACTCTTTTGAATTGTAAAACTTAAATTTAGTACAATATAAAACGAATGCTAACCCAAAACATGTTCTTAAACATTAGAAATTGATAGTATGTCATTCTGTATAAGAAAATTAATTTTTTTATTGAATGTCTTATTGGGAACATCTTCTGTTCTGCATAAGGCCGCTTTTGAATTCCTAGCGAAGAATGATCTTAGGACTCGGACTAACCAAGTGTTACAGAAAAGTAAACCGTTTTCCTCCCATAAACTGTTTTCTTTTGACTAAGAGCGTTCATATAGAAAATTTAGACCCTACAGCTTCCCAAATTGCGGTCCATATGAAAACCCGACAGTGAGAATTCTTTGATGTATTGTTAGAGTGACCTACTTCTTGAGTAAATCCTTTGTTTGTTGACCCTTGGCTTTTGAGGATTGACTTTATCCACTTACAGGGTAAGAATCTTTTTCTCAGTATTATGGTAACTTTTAGAGCCAAATATATTTAAAAAAATCTAGCATTGGTAAATCGAACCATTTACAATCAGTTAATTACAGTATTTCGCATGATAATAAAATTTCTATAAAAAATAATTTAATTATTTTAGCTTTGAACTTGAATGTATTTAGCAATCACTCCAAGTCAAGGGTTGTAAAAAAAATTATAAAACAATTCTTTTACGTTTCAGCAGCACAGCTGTCCTCATCAGAAACTAATTTATTAAAAAACTATACATAACAAAATCATTTACAATTTGTAACATAAAAATACTACTAGAGAATAAATATAATATTTACCAAAGAGAAGTTGGTTAAAGTAACATTGAAAAAGTATAAATTAAAAACGATGGTTCGTGACAAACGTCGTTTTCGTCTCGATTACAAATGAAAACTAATTAAATTTCGTAATTGAATATTGTCAAGTCATTAACCCCGCTGCAAATAAACAATTAAGTAAAAGAAATGTCAAGGTGAATCAAAACAGAACGGTATCTATGAATATTTTATATCGTTAAGAAAATTTGTAAAATAATTACTAAGATTTAATGTGTCATCTTTTTTGTTCACAGAATTTTTTTGAAGATTAATATAGATCATCTCAGAAACTAAACGTTTGTTAAATGAATTTTCTTGATGAAGAATAGTGAATTTATTCCAGTCAAAATCATGTTTGAAAGAATTTTTATGATCAGCTTAACAACATTTGTTTCTGATATTTTATGCTCGTTAATACAACACCAAAAATTCTTTCCGTTTGACCAACATAAGAAACAGGTCAATTTTTACAATTTAATGTACATACAACATTGGTTGTATCAGATTTTTTCCTTTATCTTCCCCTTTTTTTTATAAGATTATGATATATTATAGTTATGATTTATAAAAGTTTCAAGTGTGTTAAATAATCTTAAAACGAATTTTGTGTTTTAATTATTTCAACTAACAAATAGATTTGTTTAAATAATTTATATGTTGGTTTTAAATAAATAAATTTACATTCATTTGGATATTTCAAAGTATTATAATTAATAAAAGGTTGTTAGCTGTTAATTAATTGGCTGATTAACTTATTAGTTAACTTGTTACAGTTAACTTGTAGTTAACATTAGTTGTTAATGGAAATTGTTTAAGCAATTAGCAAATAAATTATTTATTAAAAAATTTAGTATTAAGATTTAATTTTGTTGATTAGAAATCATAGTAGAATTTTCTGTTTCAACAATTTAATACTAAAAGTAAATTTATTAATTATTGATAACATTAGAGTGAAACGTGGAGAGTCTGATAATTAATTATTATTAATAATTAGATTTGCATATAAACAATTTATTATTGTTTAAACAAATCGTTAAAAAAAATTTTCATAAATTCGAAATAGATTAGTAAAAAAAGTAATAATTTAAATTGAAATTAATTATTAATTTAGATTGTTTAATTAATTACGCAATTGTTATTTTATTTTTAAGTTCAAATATTCTCTTATGTTGAATTCTATGTTTAATTTATAGAAATTAGCTTCTTATAATGATTATTTTTATTATATTATTGTTATTATTTAATTACTTAATTAATCATTATTTACGGGTTGTGACAAAGACAGTGATGATTTATTCTACTATGGTCAGAACAAGCTGATGAGTCTATGCATAGAGTATTTCTCGACTTTTGGAAACTTTTCTAAATTTTAACCAATCTGAAGATCCTTTAAAATTAAAAGCGATAATTTTCGTTTTTTTTCAAAACATAAATGTAAATATAATTATACATACATACTTAAATTTGGTACCCCAATGGCCGCATTCTGTCATCGGCAACTTTGTCCTTGGTTTGAACGATCACTACCACTTGCAAACTCGACCTATTCCATCGGTTTGTATCCCTTGATATTATTATTGTTTGGGTCGCGTCAATGTGGCGCCAAACATTTTCCCCTTTTTCTTATGCATTTTCTTGAATAAAATGCGTCTTTATTCCATCAAGGTGATATACTCACATTGGTAACGATTTATCGAAGATGATGTTGGCATTCCTCATGTAAGACATAGTTTTTTTAAAAAAGAAAAATTCTTATCCGATGCGCAAATTTTTGAACCAGCCAAAATAAAAAGTCTGCAGAAATGAATAATCAGAGGTTCTGCAGAAAATTATACAAACAAAATTTCGTAAAATTTTTACAGAATAACAAAAAAACTGTGTTATAACACTTCTTGTTTGTCTGTCAGTACAGTGGAGTTTAATTGAATGTTATTTCCTGACGTTCTGTTATCACCCAAGGTTATCCGGGTAATTTTAAAAAACCTTATGTTTTCTATTGTTTTGTAAAAAGATTAATAATAATTAAGTCATTTTGCATGAGGAGGTTAAATAGCATTTTTTTAAACCATTTCCTATGTGCTTTTATTTTTACATAGAAGTTTTGCTGCGAAGTTTGCAGGATTCTGATAATTGTCCAATTTTCTACAGAATCTTTGAAAAGCTTTGTCTCATTTCTGCAAATTGTTTTACTTGGGAATGCATAGTTTTTAAAACATACACATTAAAGTTCTCGAGAATCGTTTTCTCTATAAAAGATTCTATTATTTATTGAAATTACAAAATTTTAAGAAAAAGAATCTCCCGTTTAAATAGTCAATTATAGAATATTTGTGATAAACGGAGTAAAAGTCATTGAACAAATGCCAGAATTTTTATCTACAATAAAGCAAGTCTTTGATAGTGGTACAGAGGTAAGCAAATCTTAAATAGTAGTATTTTTAAAAAAGCTGTGAATATCATAATCCTCTGTTCTTTAAAAAAATATCCCTTCCTGAAGCATGATTTTTATTCAATCAATTAAGCTTTACTGTTCACTAAATCTAATTTATCGACAAATTGGTTCAAATTATACGCCAACAATTCCGTCAAATCCACTAATTTTTTCCACTTAATCAACAGCGCATTTACTCTGATTTGAATCAGTAACATTTATCGCTTCGTTACACTTTTAAAAATTAAACAGTATAAAATTAACATTTTTTAAACATTTTGCTATAAATTGAATTCCTCAATCCTTCTTTAACTAATGTTTGTTGAAATTAACATCAAGCATATAGAAAGATTCTTAAGAAATAATTGATTTTATTCAATTTTACTTGATAGTCAGATTTGAGGCTCGTTTAAGGAATTTTGATTTTTCAAAAGGTATCGTAATTTCAATCGAATCTATTAGAAACTATGCACGAGCGTAACTCAAAATTGAACTGAAATTGTGAAGGGTTGGCAACAGTGACGATCGATGGGTCGAGGATGGGCGCCATGGCGCCAGGCATCTTTCTCATTCCTTCTCTTTTGCCTCCAACGTCTGTTGTCACAGATTTTTAGCGAAAGACGTGATTTACAATTCCAATATTAAAGTTTCAACCCGGTTTGTTAAGGGATATAAATGTCAAATCTTCCAATGAAACAGAAAGTATAATGAACACCGACCGTATACTGGACAAATGAGTAAATTAATTATATTTACAATGTAGACAACCTTTTTAGTCTTACACTCTTTTCTTCAAATCCAAAGTAGATCAATATGTGTGACACGATCTGAAGAAAGAGACCTTAGAAGCATTTGAATGAAGGTTCTGTTTAATGGTAGTTTTAACTTAATAAATGTTTTCTTTTAAATTATTTGACATCAGAAAGAGTTTTTCTGGAATGTTTAGTATGTAGCAGAAGAGGTTCGGTTGTGGCCACCCTTTTCTTTTTAAGCATAACTTGTGCCTAAGTAGATATTATGCGGACATATGCATATTTATGGAAAGCTAGAGTCCTTATAGCTAACTACTTTTGAAGGAACTAAATTAATTCTGTCGGCCAAAAAAAATTTGTTAAAAAAACTTGTTTTACTAAAAAATTTAGTAAAATATACATTTTTTAAAAAAATGTTTGTTCAGCTGTGGCTACCCTTGCAAAAATTGCTGAAAAAGGGAAAAATAAATTAAAATTACGGCAGATATTTTACTGAATAATTAAATTAATTAAAATACACTAATAATTTAAAACTGAATAATTTATCACTTCCTCTTTCACGACAAGATTTTGACATGTTAAAATATTTAATGTTTTAAGTAATTATCCTGATGAAGTTGGCGAACCTTAGCCGACGAAACGTTGTTTAGAAGTTCAATAAAATTCCATAAGATTCTTTTGGATTTTATTCTTTACCTCGTCAAGATTACATTACCTGATTATTTTAAGCATATGATTAGGCAGTAAATAAGCAGTAGTATTGTGCAAAATAAAATTAAAGTATGCAATGAAAAGTTGTTTTTATTTGTTTAAATAAATTGATTATAATTTTCATGAATTAGGTTATATTGTAGAATGACAAATACTAATAAAAAGCAATATTATTATATAATTATACCAAAAAGCATTAAAATGTTAACATCAATGACGATATTACACGATTTGTCAAAAATTAGAGGGGTAGACACAATCGACCCAATTTGGGTGGCCACAACCGTCTTTGGCAGATATATTAAAATGTCATTAAAATAATTTTGGTTGTGAACACTGTGGTTTATTTTTTTGAAATGTTAAAAGTTACAGGTTCTGTACCTGCAGAAATTCCCAAAGGATTGCATGTAACAATTATGCTAACTATATTTTCTTGTTTCTCCTGCTTCTAAAGTAAGAAATAATAAGTATATCATAGAGTGTACAATATTTTCTTAACATCAGTTAACAAAAAACAATCTGCTTTATAATTTATATAATTTTTTAGTTTGTGTAATTATGGTTTGTCAAATAAATTATAATTATAAAAGTTAAATACGTAATTGCGTGCTAGGTTGTGAGTTTCTACTATATTGTGTAACAATTTGCGCGGTTTCTGAACAAAGACATCGTGCGATTATCGATTTTCTATTCACAATTGTCTATAGCTTCTAATCTTTTGTATAGAATGGCAAATTGGACCCTACTCAATTCCTTAACTTGCACGCAATCCTAAAGAATTTCTGATCATATCGTCAAGTTCAACGACTTTTAACTACGTTAATGTAAATATTTTTTAAAAATTTCTCCATATAATTATCTGTTATTTTAAGACATACAGCTAGTATTTCACATCTTCTTAAATGTAACTCCTTATATGCATACCCATCCTTTATGCATACCCATTTTTATCGTTCAGAACAATTAATGAATTTATATTTTGTTAGAAATAAAATTTTATATTTTACACTAATTCACTCTGACGTAGATACATTGTTATATGTTTCTCAAAAATAAATTATGTTTTTTCTACCTTACTTATTTTATTCAAAATTCAAACACTTTAACAAATTGCATACTTAAGAAAATACATAAGAAAATAGACAACACTCTTACTAAAACTGTACTTTCATTCAATGAAATTAATTAAACAGTTTAAATAACTGTTGAGTCTCAAATTGTTTCTCAATCTTAAGTTTGCTATTTAGTTGTCTGGTTCTGATTTTGTCTCAAATTGTTTCTTAATCTTAAGTTTGCTATTTAATTGGCTGGTTCTGATTTTGCCTCGAATTGTTTCTTAATCTTAAGTTTGCTATTTAATTGGCTGGTTCTGATTTTCTCGCAATATGTCGGTCTCAAAGAATGATTTTGTACAGATAAACGGTCGTGTTGAGTTAATGCAAATTATTGTAAATCTACTTTGAAATAACATCAATGGTCCTTCGAGAGGTCATCAACTGCAATTATCATCAACTTATGGATTTTAATTAGGTTTTGTAATAAATATTATGTAGGATGAAATATTTGTGTTTTACTACTGGACAATTTTTTAATCTCTCTTAACAAAATACGAACCAAAGGTCTGGCTAACTCTGCCGTACTAAAGAAAAACTTAGGTAAGCGACATTCTGGTTAAACCGAGAAAATGAATAAAAACTGTTTGCATTAAGAACTCTGATATAAATTAAA
>WNHD01001481.1:0-19142 GCA_011057455.1 Ganaspis sp. Gsp50 | reverse complement strand
CCTTTTCTTTTCCAAGTGAGAGACAAGGACAGAACGAACGTCGATGTTGATGTAACGTCGCGTCGACCTCTATTGTGGACTCCTCATGAGAGAGGAGCTGAACAATAATACACTGCTCGACGTCGAATGCCCCGACCTCACGGTTCCGCCGATATTTATGCTCGGCGCGACGCGTGCGCGGAACGTAGCGCGCTCTGATTCGTCAATAGCAAAATGCCGGGATAGTGCGTCGATTAGTGGGCACCTCGTTCGTGGGGTCCGTCGTAAACGATAGTTTTATTAAAACTATTTCCGTTTTAGGACTTAGTTTCTGCCCGATCCACATTTATAAAATAAAAACAGAGCCTTCTTTCGATACTTCATCTGAAGACCGCTAGGTATCATTTTCGTGCTCATCGCGACTACGGATTTTTATGCTTATATTGAGGTTGTTTTTTCTCCGTGATGTGAAAATTAATGGAAAATGTAATATGAAGCGCTGTATAATTAATCACACAATTGTGTGTAATTTCACACTACATAGACGACATTAAATTTGTCGAATTGGAATTTTATTTTGAACCGGTATTAAAGAATTTTCTGTTTTGCAGTAGGACCGCCAATTATCGCTCAAACCGGAGGATTGACAACTCCTACTTTGGTCACTTTATTGGTGAGTGGAGCGGTGTTTTTGCTGTTTGCTGCTTTGGTCCTGCTGTTCTGTCGATTCCGAAGGAAACACGCCGCCAAGGCCAAAGACTACGAAATGGACTCAAATACGTAAGTCTGCAGACTTAATTTTGCCCTTCATTTCAAAGCAATCTATATTCGTTGCGGTATGCACTTTTTCTCGTTCCATCCTACGTCGGCGAATCTCGCTAGTCCCAGTGTCGTAAGTCAGAGCGAACCGTAAAGCGTGAAATGGAACTCTCATCGAGTCGTCGAGAAAATGGAGAAGCCGGGAAGGTGGGTTCAACAGCGACGGAATAAAAAGATCTTTTTTAGCAGCATCTTATCTGATACTCTTACCAAGGACCATACATCGTCTTCGTCCTAGAGGCAATCTACCTACATACTCACTCAACTATGATAGCATATTCGCTCTTATAATCCTAGCAAGATGTATGGATAAAGCGGAAACTCAATTCTTGCTCACAGGATTTCCTATCAATTTCCAATAATCCTTATCAAGCTGGAAATGTTTATCATAACATTCTTCTGTAGCAGAAAAAAATATCAAGCGATAGTACTAATTATAGTACTTTTTCGGTGAGGGGTTGCAGTTGGAACCCTGTTTTAAATAATCGCCCTTTTCTTCAGAAAATTCATTAAAACACCTAAAATCAAGTATTTTTACCCCCTTTTTTCAATAAGTTTCTTCTTATAATTTTTTAACAATAATACTTCAGACTAATTCAAAGTACTTTAAATATTTAAAAAGTATTATTGCAATAAGCCTAAGAGCATTAAAAAACTTTCACTGTTTCAAAAGTAATTCAAATTCTTACAAAATATTGCAAAATTCATTCTTTTTAACATACAGTTTACTATTTTTTACAGGACCCAAACGTTGACAAAAAATAAACCAAAATAGGTTATTATTGGCAAAAAATATTAATTCTCAACAAAACGAGAAATTTAAACTGCTAATTATAGTTTTTAATATTTTTGAGGTCACTGATTGCAAATCATTGCAAATCTGAACTCATATTTTAAAAATTCAAAATGGCGGATCCAATATGGCGGAAATAAAAACTTAGAAATTAATCAATTTTTATGAAACTTCGTACCAAGAGGTTTTTGTGGTCTCTGATTATAAATTTGAAGTAACACTTCAGAAATTCAAAATGGCGGATCCAATATGGCGGACATAGAAATTTTAGAATTAATTTTGATGAAACTATTACTATTTGAATGAGTGATCGACCTTTTGTTATCAAAATAGTTATTTCTAATTAACTTAAATTTAGATAGAACTTTGACAAAAAATTTATTAGCATAAGATATTACATAATTAAGTTCCGTAAAATATAATTAACTTTTTAAACATTATGCCCGCTATATTGGATCCGGCACTTTGAATTTTTCAAATCTGACTTCAGATTTGTAAGTAAGGACCACAAAAACCTCTTGATACGGAGTTTCATAAAAATTGGTTAATTTCTAAATTTTTATTTCCTCCATATTGGATCCGCCATTTTGAATTTTTAAAACATGAATCCAGATTTTTAATCAGTGACCCCAAAAATATTAAAAACTGTAATTAGCAGTTTATATTTCTCGTTTTGTTGAGAAATAATATTTTTTGTCAATAATAACCTATTTTGGTTTATTTTTTGTCAACTTTTGGGTCCTTTAAAAAATAGTAAACTTAACAAATTTCATATGTAAATAATTGCATGTTATTCTTTGAACATTTATTAAGAGAAATACAAAAACATAAAAAAAGAGAAACAAATTTTTCTTATTATTAAGAGAAACATAGCAAAATATTAATTTTCATCGATTTTACAGGAAATCTACGAAAAAACGTTTTTTTCCCATGCGAAATACATGCAAAATTTCAATAGCGTACAGACACGACTAAATATTAATTTAAACAAAATAAAAAATACGTATCTATTTCTTTTTTCAATTTGTGACAAAATGAGGGTCGGAAATGAACAAAATTCCAAAATTTTATTTTTAACGACCACCCTATTATATACACTTTCATTTTGTAATAAAAACAACTTTTCAGTTTTTAGGTTATGTTGTTGAAATGAACATACTTGAACGCCTTTATTTCATTGGCCTGTTTTCAACGTCTTTAATTTGAAATAAATACTTAGAGTATTTGTAGTACTATTACATAAAACTTGATACTAAATGTTGGAAAAGTGGCTAATCTTTGAAATGACGCTATTTGGATGAAATTTGTTTCCTTGGCTAATTGATCGTAGACCTTAATTGCAATCACGGTGACCCAAATAAAAAAAAGCAAACTCTCTCGGACTACAACAAGCTCTATAAAACTCTTACATCTCGCTATAAAAAGTTGAAAGAGTAGAGACTCAAGCTTGAAAATGGCTATTTTGAAGTGACCGTATTTACAAACTCTCGTTTACTACCCATTGCGTATTAGCAAGCAACATATTGAGCCTCAAGGATTTAAGAGACGTCGTTCAGAAACAACGATCCTTGAGTTGAACATTTTGACATGTAATTCTTGCTTTTAAAGCGAATTTCCTTGACGAACCTGAAAAGGGTATTTTCTTTGTTTTTACCTTCCTCTCGTCTTTGTCAACAGTATCTCTTACAATCTCGTTAACAAGTTGTATTCTACCTCCTTCACCATCCCCGTAATTGATTTAAGCTCATGGATCGTTCCTCGTGTTGCAATTTAGAAATAAAGCTTTGCTCCAAGAATGATAATTCCTTCTCTCTTGTATTCCGCTTCTCGTCCCTTTGATCTTGCGTTTTATTCGTCTTCTATTCGCCTCTCCTTTTATTTTATTCACCTCCTGTCTCTTCCATTTTTTCATCCTCCATTTGTTTCATCTTCTGTTTAATTTACATTGTTTCATTATTTGTTTCATTATTTGTTTCATTATTTGTTTCGTTATTTGTTTCATTATTTGTTTCGTTATTTGTTTCATTATTTGTTTCATTATTTGTTTCATTGTTTGCTTCATCTTCCATTTTATTCGTCTTCTATTGGATTGCTCTTCCACTTCATCTCGTGTTCCCTTTCTTTAGAATCTGAATAAAATCATATCTCTCATGACAAAAGTTTTATTTTGGAGAAATGCAAAACAGCATTCGAGTAATTTAAAAGTGTTTGTTGAAAGGCAATGGATGGTTTTTTGGAATGAAAATTGCTTGCTAATTTATTGGTGAATTTTAAGGAGTGTCTATTTTTGCATATTGCAGAGTACGACCGAGCTTGGTGACTGGTAATGGTCAGCAGAGTCAAGCCCCGCCGCCATATTATGCTGAGAACAAAGCCTTGGAACACAGCTTAGACCACGCCTTGGCACTTGAGGATTCAAAGACCCCAGCCTACGCACAATCTGGATATGGTTATCATCAACCAAACCACAACATCAATGGTGAGAACGGTAAATGTTCACCAATACTAACCCTTTCAAATTAAGCACAATTTCTCAACTAACATTATTCTAATTGCATGATTACGTCTAAGAATCTATCTAAGAACTCTATTCAAAACTTTATTCTATTTACTATACGACAAAATCCCCTCAAGAGACAATTCTCGACCATCTAATCAACCTCCTCTTCAATCTCAGTTTTTCGTCACACTTGAATCACCCGGATACTTTTTTTAAAAGTTTTAAAATTTTTTCAAGTTTTGTTTTCAAATTCAATTTTCATAGTCATTTTAATGAAAACTTTTTAAAATTAATTTTGCAATTATTAATATGTCATTGAATCAGAAAGAGAAGGTTAAGAAAAGAGAAGGTTAATAAACTTAAAAACGTTAATTTTTACACAAGATTTTCTGCCTCTTCAGGTCCGCTCTGCTGGTACCTCAACAAAACAATTTAGAAAATGCAACTAGCTTAAAATTTTATGCTATTTACTGCCACAAGGAACGACTTTTGTATTCCCTTATTTTTTTCAAAGAAACAAAAACAATAATAACAAAAGAAAATAAACAAAAATAAATGAAAGTATAAAAAAAAATAGTGGAACGATCCGCTAGCACTACGCTTGATAAAAAAGTTATAATTTAAAGAAAACAAGCACATGAGATTTTGTGCTATTTTATTTTTCTTCTCTCCAAAAACGCCAAAAACAATTTTTAAAAATCATCCCTTATTCATCACCCCTATTCCTTAAAACTACCCCCAAATTTTTTATATTACACAAAATTAAAAAAATAGCTACCTGATATTCTTGTGTTTCTTTTTTCCTCTCCAGAAACTACAATTACAATTTTCAAAAATCAGCACCTATTACAAAAAACTACACCTTGAAGATTTATTTTACAAAATTGACAAATTTTGTTAGTCAAATCACTTGGTAAAAATTATATATAAGTTAAAATTTGATTTTTTTTAAAGCAAAAAGAGAAATCAAAATTTATAGAACACAGGAATAACATAAAATTATTCGGGACTTCTTACTTTAAATTTCAAACATAAAAGTTAATAGTTTTTCAAAATCAAAGAGGTAGAAAGAAATTAAATCCTATAAATTTTTAAATTCTGTGTGATAAAATTATTCGGAGCTTCTACAAATTTTTCTTTACAAAATTCCAGGAGAAAAATAAATTTTCTTTTAAGAATTTATATTACTTTTGAATTTTGAAACAAGTTTAAGTATTTTCAATTGAGAGTACACATGCAATAACTCGTTATAGGCGCGCGAACTTATTCGTTTCTACTTACAGTATTAGTCAGACAATGCATTAGTTTACGTGCTTCGTCTGACCTGCACTGTAAGTAGAAAACAAAAAGTTCGCGCGCCTAAGGGGCCGTCCAAAAACTACGTCACGCTTTCGTGGGGGGGGGAAGGTCGAATTTGCTGACCGTGATGATCTGTAGAAAAAAATGGCTCTAATGCATGTAAAGTTTGTGACGACAGGGGTGGGGGGGGGGTTCAAAAGTATGAAAATGTCCACGATTTAATGTATTTTTGTGTCCACAATGGGGGTCGGGGAGTTAAAATCTATGAAAAAATTGTCCACGTAGTTTATGAACGGCCCCTTTATTGCATGTGCCTCCTTAATTGTTTTTAAATATTTTAAGTATTTTTATATATTTCGAAGTATTTTGAAGTTCTCTGAAGTATTTAAAATACTTTTAAACCATTTTATGATATATTTAATATTTAAAATACTAATATTTTTAAACACTTTGAACTGTTTTGAAGAATCAATAAATATTTTTAAGCCTTTTAATGCAATATTTATGAAAGATTTAAAAGTATTTTAAAATAATTATAGGTATATTCAGAAATGTTTTTAAGTATTGGGAAGTATTTGCAAATACTTTAAAGTTATTTTATGTATTTTTAAATATTTTGAAGACATTTTAAGTATTTTCAAATATTTTTAAGTATTTAGAAATATTTTTAAGTTTCTTTAAGCATTTTTAAATATTTTGAAGGATTTTGATATATTATGAAATATTTTTAAGTAGTTTTAAGTATTTTTAAATATTTTAAAGACATTTTAAGTAATTTTAAGTAATTTTAATCATTTTTAAGTGTTAAGAAGTTTTTGGAAATGTTTATGGAGAGCACAAAATGTCCAATAGTTGCTATTGTGTATTTGTGTAATAATATTATTGGGGGCAGCTTTTTGAAATAGGGGCTGATGATTGAACATTGTATTTGTAGTTTCTGGAGAGGAAAAGAATAGCACAAAAATATCAAGTAGTCATCTTTTTTTTAATTTTGTGTAACCAAAAATTTGAGGTTTTTTCGAGTAGGGGATGATTTCTGAAAATTGTATTTGCGGTTTTTGCAGAGAGCACAAAAATACCATACGCTTGTTTTTCTTAAATCATGACTTTTGTTCGCTCTTTGAAAGAGAAATGCATGGGTACTTATTTCTTTATTTTAAAAATGTATGTAATTTACAATTGTTAGTGAAATGCAATGTAGAAGAGCGTGTCAATTGCTTTAGAGAAATTTGAAGGAGGGTGAAATTAAGATATGAAATCAATTTGGGTTTACTGGGAAGCTTAATGCTTAACTGGCACGCGAAAGCAGAACTGGTTGAAGCGTAACTAATTCGCCAAATCAATTCCTACAGGTGTCAACATGGGATATATGGACAACAGCTATTCTAACTCAAACAATGGCGGGTCAGTCAACTCGCAGGATTCTATTTGGCAGATGAAATCGGCTGCGGCCAACGGAGTCAACCAACCCTACGACATGGGCGGATACGCAACTACCGAGTCAGATTATCCAGCACACCCTCATTATCTACCGCAACGCGATGATTACAGGGAAAGCCACAACTTAAGTCGTCAACAATTCTGCCCTGAACCCTTTGCCGCTGTCGTCAAATCTCAAAAGCATGTTGGTCAGTATCTCCTCTTCCTCATCATGATAATATTGCACAAGGATTCTAGCATTTTTTAAAAGTCCCTTTTAAAAATGTTGAACCCCGTGACAGACCCTCAAACTAAGTAGTTTCAAATAAACAATAGAAATCTTATTATTGATTTTAACAAATTCCAAAAGATCCAGTTGTAATTTTTAGAAAAAATAACATTGTTAAGTACCGGAAATCTCAATTATTCTATCAACGATTATCGTGGGTTTAAATTAAATAAAAAAAAAACACAAATGAACAAACATAATTATTTATTAAGTAAATTGAACGCTTATATAATATAAAGGGAAACAAAAGTTTCTTTATTGATTACAAACAAAGCACAATTGCAATAATGAGTGTCGCTTAGAAGGGCCAACTATCAAAGAAACAATGATCAAGAGAGAAAGTGAGAGAGAGAGAGAGGGGTGAACAAATCAACATTTTTCGGACTTACGGATATCCAGGACCTGGTCACTCCCACGGAGTATTCACAAAAACAATAAATTTCACTCAACAATTTCTTCGCCTTTTCACTTTGGTTTTCCTTCTCCTTTTCACTTAGGTTTTCCTTCACCTTTTCCTTCAGGCTAACTTTGCGCACTGACTCAGTTCTTTCGTCAGGCCCTCTGCCCTTACTCCCAAAATCCCCTCCCTTTTTTCTCCAGTCTTCTCTCTTCCGTTTCTCTCACTCTCTCTTAGAATTTTTCTGTCTTCTATTTTGATTCTTCATTTGGTTCTCTCGTAGTTAACAAACATGACGAGTTAATAACTAGTGATGAGTAATAACTAGTGATGAGTAATAACTAGTGATGAATAATAATTAGTGATGAGTAATAAATAGTGATGAGTAATAACTAATGATGAGTAGCAACTAATGATGAAATTTTGTTTCAGACTCGCCTTATGATGTGTCAGGGCTGCCATACCAAGAAGCATACGACGAAGACGCGAAGCCTCCGCAGCAGGTGAGCTTGTCTTACGACGAGAGTCTCGAGTCCGGCTACTCTACCCCCAACAGCCGAGGAAGACGAATAATTCGCGAGATAATTGTCTGAGATCAGCCTACCGGCTCGCGGGCCGGAAAAACGCAAACTTGGCTCTAGCAGCAAGCCCCCCAGCATCACCATATGGAGATTGTCATAGAAAATCCTGGAGGCACGTCTCCAACGAACCCAGCAATGGTGGTGCACCCACACCTTCATCGACCCTGCAGATCGATGTACGGGACCGACTTGGCGTCGACTGGTGTTAATTACTACGCCACCTTGCCCCCTCGATTGCGCAATCATCACATGGTACCTGGAAGTGAACTTGACAGCGTTACCACCACGTCCGTGCGTCGTGTCGATAGGTCCGGACTACTTGAAATTTCCGACCTGGAACCTCCACGATCTCGACCTCGCCACCTCACGGGAGCCGAAAATCTCAATCACTCTGGCACCCTCTCGAGACGAGTCGACAGGTCGGGCTTGCTAGAAGCTGTACCTGAAGTTCCGGATCAGTGCCAAGGGATCTACGCCTCGGATGAGATTTCGTCAGTCTCAGAGGGCGATCGAAAGCGACCGATCGTAGATCGCCAGCTGACGGGCGCCGAAATCAACAAGCAGACTCTCAGTCTGAGTCCAAGGCTGTCAAGGTCACCCCTCGAACCAGCAAAGAGAAGATCTTTCGAGTCAATTGCTTCAGTGGAGGAGATGAATCTTGTTCAAGGTGGTGGTTCTCCAACAGTGTCTTCGAATCTTCGCTTCCAGAGCAACTGCAAGCCTGGGAGCGGACTCAGGTCCTCGACCAAATTCGTGCCGATTGAGCCACCCTCTCGGGAAGCACAGTCCACCGACTCGTGCCATCCAGTAGATAGTAATGCAGGCAACAAGCTCCCCTTTCCCACGATAAATTCGCCTTTGTCGAGACCCTGTTCGAGAACCTCCATCGAAACTGAGGATTGCAAAGATAAGAAACCAGACTGCCTTGGTAGAATTAGTCCTAGGCTCCGAAAAGACAGACTCTCGCCGATGACTCTCTCGTCAATTCCGGACGTTATCGAAGCCCATGGCTCTGCATCGAGTGAGAGGAATTCACAGATGCGGAATGCAACTCCCGAGGGCGAGAGAGCAGAGGCGGAAGGCTGCGAACACACTGCCATTGAAAGCCTTGAGGAGTCGCGAGTCTCCTTCAAGTCGAACAACAAAATTCTACACAACGACAACATTCAGGCTGTTCACGTTTTCATTCTCTCTGAACAGTTGTGAGGGCAAACTTCGGCGGTCGGGACTGACGATAAACCCGACCCCGAGACACGCGGCGACCTTGTTAAAGCAATACTAAAGAGAAACTCGAGAAGGAAGCGTTCCTCAAATGTACATAGTGCGTGTATTTTTTGATCTATCGATCGTCAAGGGACGATTAGTGTATTATATTGTATTTATACTCGTTTAAAAAAGGAGGACGTTTTTAGCGAAAAGGCTGATAACGCCACAAGAGGCCATATGTGAAAAAGAGGAAGCGTGTGATGAAGCAGCTTTTTTTAAAGAAAAAGAAATCATGCGAGACTGTCACAGTAGTGTCGACACAAATTCGTTTATTCGTTAAAAATCTTTAAATATTATTATATAAGTATACAAATGTACGCAATTATACGGATGATTCTAGGGTCAAGTCAGAAGAGCGTTCATTGATCAATCAAGTTACCGCTTGCGTTTTAGCGCCCGAATTAAACGGGATTCGAAATTGCCAAGTGAGAGAAACTCCAGATTAATTAATTTCATTTGCCACCGGCAACTACTAATGATTTATCTACCTCGCAAGATTGCACACGAAGGCACTGTCTGCTAATTCGTTCGGACTTGACGACTTTTTACGTCCCCTCGTTAATTTACACTTTTCTCTAAACAACAAACGCAAATTAATCATTCATCGCAGTCCAGTTTCCTGCGAGAAATCAACATTTAAACACGCTAGTCAAATTTATTGCTAATGAATTTATTTTATTGACTTATGATTTAGTTTTGACTATTGATTTAGTTTAGTTTTATTAATAATCTATTTATTGATTTACAAAATTTTATCTCATTCGTAACGTTGATTTATTGGTCATTTTTTAATCACATTTCAAGTTTTAATGAAAGAAAATGTTAATGAAGAGAAGAATTGCGCTCAATCGAATCGCATATCGCGGATCTCGGAGAAATATCACCAATATTTTTTCTCCCCAGAATTGCTGGGGCGACAGACGCTCGACTGACTCCGGCCGTAATGTATTTTATACTTTTATATCGTGGGCGACGCTGTGTCTACAAAAAGCGAAGAATGATTGTGATCCCGTGTCTGTGTGATCTAAGAGATATATTTATCAATGTGTCGTGATTAGAGTCCTAAGTGAAACAATTTTTATGTATTAAAAAAAAGTTATATGTACTTGTATACAAGAAAAACCACCGCTAATTCGCTCTCGAACGGGGCTGAAGCGATTAATTTCGAGAGCGATTCATCATCCCAGATCTGCATTTCCGTACGTCAATCCCGATAATTCCTTTAAACGCATTTAGCCTGTATATATAGTTCGTAGAGCTACAAAGTACTTAACGATTTTAACTTAAATGCGTTCTCTGGATATTCGGTTTCTGTGATACTCGGGTTTTTGTCTGTTAAACCTCACTATCACGACTTTTTTATTTTCAAACTCTCTTCTTTATTTTTAAACTTTCTTATTTTTGTTAATGTTCGTCTTTCTTTTTTAGAACAATTGTTCCCTTGTTTATTTGTTGTTTTAGAAAATTAGACTCGGATATTAGCGATAACTAGCTTCAGCCCCGCGTTTAGAGAATTTTGAAGAAAATCTCGTATTCATCGAAACTCGAGGCAGAAGACGCAAATTGAATGTTGTGTCTTGTTCCTCGAGTCATTTTTAGAAAGAAAAGGGTTACAAGGACTGTCACAACGGTCGCACTACCGTAATTTTTTAAAATTTGATCCAAGTTTGAATAATTGGGAAAATTAGTCAACGATTGCGAATTTGCGGAAAGAATTTGTTTCTGACTTTATTTTGGAATTAGAGTTTTTTTGGTTATAATAAATTAAAGTGTAGTAAATTAATGAAATTAGAGTATTATAATTTGGATTAAAATCAAGTTCCGTGACTTAATTTACGGATCAGGGAAATTGGGTTTTGTGACTAGTACGAAGTGGAATCGATCTTGTGACCCTTTTTTTGAAACGCAATCTTTTCATGTGCGCTGTGCTCGTGTCTTGTTTAGATATACAATATTTGTAGAATTCGACACAATTTGTTCAAGTTTTTATTTTTGTACGACTCGATCGGAAGTGATGGAAAAGTCCTCCCTCGTTCACTCCAAATTAATAACGAGGGATCCTTTCACACCTCTGATTGACGCATTAATTTACATATGATCTCATTTGCTCTTAGCGTTAACGTATTTCTCATCAACACTATTCTCTTTTTGTTCTTCACTTGAAGGAGATCATCTCTAATAGTTCCCTTTCTTATTCTCTCAACTTGGATTCAAAATAAGTTTTAATGTCTGACAGACAATTCTTTTATTGTTGGACTGATTGTTTTCTTTTTGACTCTTGTTTATGCTTTATTTATTTACTTTTTTGAATTTTTAGACATTTTGCGGATTTTTTTGGTTAGTTTTTGGAATAAGGAACAGAAGAGGATCTCTTTCAGTGTCGCGGTCACATTTCTTAGAGTCAATTCTTTATTCGGACTGACGCACATGTTTGAATGGGAAACAGAATAAAATGCGATCAAAAGTTTTGATTCAAAACATATATCATGGAGAGTCATCACCGTCCCTCTTAGAATTGCACTCTAGAGTCACCAACGCTCGTTACTGACATTTGGTAAAGAGCGAAAAAACACCAGCTAGCTCTGATTTGCAGATTTTTGATAAAAAAATGTAATGTATTCTTGGAAAAAGGTAGAAAAGAAATTGAAAAATAATGCAAAAAAATAAAATACAAAATTCCCGTGCAAGGATGGACTTTTGTTAATAAAATTTGATATTCTTGTACGGGAAATAATGTCTAGGGGATAAAAGTGATTGGGAAGTAAAGTTGGGGAATAGATGTTGGATATTTTTGAGGAAAGGAGACAAGCTTATTGGTCCGTAAGGATTTATTACCCTGAGAGTTGACTGGAACGAGACGGTTAAAGGCCAAAAAGTGGACATGTTTGTGTTTGGCGATTGATTGAACGACCAATTAAATTGATAAAAGAGTATGAAAGAGAGATAATAGATGACTTATTTTTGCATACAGGAGGTTTGAAAGGGGAGTGAGTGGAAGAGTGTGAGGGTGATGAAATTTAACGAGCGTTGGCAAAGTGGAAAACTTAGACATGGACCCTTCACCCACACCAATCCCTTTCTTATATTCCCTTGCGTCATCGTCCGAAAAGCTTGTATAAATCGCAGAGAATTATGTACATAAAGAAGGCATAAAAGAGAGAAAGAAGTAACGTTATAAATGCGCTAAGTGACTCATGCAAATATTTAACTCGAACTTAATTAAGAGCCGTGAGCAAAAGAGAGAAACGAAGCAAATATAAATACAAAGATCTTTGGCAAAAGCTGAGATTCTTCTTTGTATAAGATGCAGTCTAACTGTGGAGAAAGAGGAGATACACTAATTAAATAGGGAACATCGTCAACTAGCTGTTAAGAAATAAACACGATTCAATATTTCAAAACGGATACGCCGAAGACCGATTCCGTGTCGATATATAGATATATATAGTTGATTATGTATTTTGTATATACTATTATTTCACTTATACGTAAACTCCATTCGGCATGCGATTTTGCGAAACCAACAATTTATTCATTATTAGTTACGGCGATGATTATTATTTTTTATTACGAATTATTATTTGTACAAATTTTATGTTGCAATATAAAATAAATGATAAAGTACCAGTTCTCAAATTGATGTGTCATTAAATGTTGTTCCCTTTCCTGTGTCTTGGGAGAATAAATTTATAGTTGCGTATAGCTTGAAGAAATTCTGTTTTCTTTTTATTTGTTCAATGAAAGAAACAAGAGTAGTTATTTCCTTTTGTCGATTCAGAAGACTAGGATTACGCAAATTAGGATTAAGAACTGTATAAACTTGGGTATACATTTTTTTAACTGTTAAAAGAAAAGAAATATTGATGGATCAGTTGTTTTTGTGAATCGTAAATTTTAAGAATGTGGATTCACGATTGACGTCCTTAATTGTTCTCAATCGATATTGGTCTCAATCGGCAATATCTATCTGATATCCTGTTGATGAGAAATTTACTAGATCTTTTTTGACAATTATGAATCGGATTCAAAATTTTTAGGCTTAGGTTGTCAAAAATTTTGAATCCGATTAATAATTGTCAAAAAAGATATAGTAAATTTCTCATCAACAGGATATCAGATAGATATTGCCGATTGAGATCAATACCGATTCAAAACAATTAAAAACATCAATCATGGATCCGCATTCTTAAAATTTGCGATTCACAAATAAATTAATTAATATGTGGGTCATTTCACGCCAAATCGAACAGTTTGAAATTTTTTTTCCCGTCACTTTTTGATATTTTTTAGTACCCATCGAGAAACTCCTAAATTTTGAGACTTCTTTGACAAGGTATTGAATTGTAAAACTTTTTTGAAGAAAATCAAAATATGCAGTTAAACTATCAAAAAATGACGGAAATAAAAAAAAAATTTCAAACCGTCCGATTGGCTTGGAATGCCCCATATATAAGTAGTTTGTTCCTGGGTATTTTTTATTCAATATTTAAATTTGCTGTTTCTAATATTAATAATGAATTTTGATAAGATGGCATGTACCAATGGCCAGAACCTATTGAGTTCGCTGTCGGCAATTTTAAATCTCAATTCTCATATTAGATTGCATTTTCTTGGATTCAAAACGATTCTCGCAGCTCTCCCAAGATGATATGTTTATTCTATTTGATTATTGAAACTTACGAAGCGCCGAAATAATCAATTTAAGACTAAACTTTACTTTAACAAGAATTATCATAAGTTATCTGAAAACTAATCCTACTTATGTATATATTATTTCTCTTAACTAACAAAAGAAGAAAGAAACCTTTTTATATTAGTCAGATTGCCTAGAGTTGCTTGTAAATATTATTCTCCTTACCATTTTTCTAGCAATATATTTTATTAAATTAGTTAAATAATTAAATTAATTATTTAACGAGGTTGTACATTTTCAAATATTGCCGCGTGATTTAAAAATCGACGGTGCTGCTCCAAGCGTCCGATTCCATAAAAGGGTCTTTTTCCAAAAAATGCAATAATTAGAATTATTTGTGAAAGAATAAAATCAATTTACCGAAACGAAATGTGTGCTACAATTATGAATTGTTGGTAATCAAAATCGCAAAGATGAAATTATATTCAAAAGATTCTTGAGTGTGCACCCTAAAGGTAGGTAAATGAGTAAACATGAGTAAAGCATATCTATCAGGTATAAATGTATTCTTATTCTATGTTCAGCTAATGTTTACGTTTGTTGTGTTGTGCAGTTTATATTATACGTTCATATTCTTTTATTAGTTTTCTTTTCTAATGTTATTCACATAATTAAAAGGAAGTATTGAGTTTATTCAATTTTTTCTTTACACCTTTATACTTTTATTTTCATTCTTTAAATCCAAATGTTTTCTGTAAGCAATAACGAAGTTTCCAAATTCTATCGAAGTACAATTTTCACGATAACAAATATTCAAAGTTTCCTAGTAAAGAAAAATAATTTGGCATGAACGAAAAGAATTTGGGAACAGTTGTCATGAAATTCGTTTGCTCGACCAAACCGAGTGCAAGGGTTTAGTCAAATTATTTCCAGCCAAGCCAAATTCAACGGCTTCTATCATCATTGCTAGAGGTTTATGATAAGATTTTTTAATATTAATTAAACAAATGAGGGTCCTGAAGTGTAAAAATGCCGATATTGTAAAAGAAACGTGATATTTTATCAGAAAGTGTAAAATTAAAATGTGACAGCTGTGATTCTATTTATCACTGGATACAGTGTTGCTTTACCGACAAAAAAATTACTAGGTAGAGCGGTAAATTCAAAAGTTGTGAATCAATGTAGTTGAAAATAGAGACGTAATTGACATTTACAATGAAAGAAACGTAAATATATTACTTATAAACAATATAATATTTATTAGTGTAGTCTAACATTTTAATTCATTTCTAAAAATATATTGTAATTTTCAGATTATAATGATAAAAGTTGTATTACTTGAAACAGAGGTCTACAAAAAATAAGTTGATATTTATTACTTAAATTAATACAAAAAATAATAATATAAATTAATATTACATATAATTAGTAATAAAGTAATTACTTTATATTTATTATTTACTACAGCAGATATAAAAAAAATTATGTACATTTGTGCATTATGTAAAACAATTTTTCATTAAATAATGAATATATTAATAATAATGGTTTCGTAAGTTTATTATTAAATTATAAACTTGCAATAAAATGTACAAAAAAATTTTCCTATTTACAGAAATAATTTATTTTGCCCATCATAAGTACGATTACATTTTTAGATGATAATCGAAAAACAATATTATTTCAATTTATAAACAAACATCTTCAAAAATACTTTATTATTTATTAATTACTATTATTATTATTATTATTATTATTATTATTATTATTATTGAGCAGAAAGTTTAAAATGAATGAAATATCAATTAATTCTTAAATTATAGTTTTATTACAATAATTATAATAATTATTACAATTTTTATCATAATATGGGGGACATTGCTGCGAGTTGGACACTCCATGATATTTCGTAAATGCGAAATGCTAAAAAGATTATTCAAAACCTGAAACTTTCGCCTTTTTCATACGATAGGTACTTTTATACAGGTTTTAAAAAAAATTCTTTTTTTTATTAAGCATTGTGAAAACAAAAAGTATTTTTACTCGAAAATTCTTTTTTTACAGCGAAATCGACTGTTTTAATTTCTAATAAAATAATTATTATTTATTGACGATCATAGATGTATATAGATGTTTAAATATCATTTTGCAAGCATTTGAAGATGCAAAAGGAGTAACTTCAATAAAGTGACAACAAATATTTTTTTCTGGCGTATTATAAAATATCTCCAAAACTGCGAGTTGGTCACCCTACTTTTTGTAATTTTGGCTTTCTGTTGTTATATCAAACCCTATGTTATATACAGTATACTATATAGATTATATTACGTGATATATTGCACAGGATATTATGTCAATTGTCACTGTTGCGCAGCGTCGTAGTTTTAAGTTTAAACAAAAATGAAGACAAAGAATATTTTAATCAAAAGGAATTTTGTTGCATCATAAAGTTCAGCAGAAATTTTCATATTCTAATGTTTGTACTTCGTTTTATCTACTTTTTAGCTGATTTTCATAGGCTGTCCAATTCGCAACAATGGAAAAAATTGTCAAAAAGACACTTTTTAGAAAATTGTTTATATTTTTTTGTTATTCCTAAAATTTTAAAAAACCACATTCATGAAAGTATAGGTAGGCTTCGAAGTTTTAAAACAGTACTTTAAACTTGTCGATATCTGTACCCAATGTAAAATTATAAATGAAAAACAAAACTGTGTTCAACTCGCAGCAATCTCCAATTCTAATAATTGCAATATTTTTTTAGAAATTAATTAAAATTTTATACTATACTGATAAATAATATATTATTTATAAGTAATATACTCACGTATCTTTCATTATAAATGTCAATTACGTCTCTATTTTTAATTCCATTGATTCACAACTTTTGAATTTACCGCTCTACCTAGTAACTTTTTTGTCGGTAAAGTAACACTGCATCCCGTGATAAATAGAATCACTGCTGTCACATTTTACTTTCACACTTTCTAATAAAATATCACGTTTCTTTTCCACTATCGGCATTTTTACACTTCAGTACCCTCAATTGTTTAATTAATATCAAAAAATCTTATCATAAACCTCTAACAATGGTGATAGAAGCCGCTTGAATTTAGTTTGTCTGGAAATAATTTGGCTAAACCCTTATACTCGGCTTGGTCGAGCAGACGAATTTCATGACAACTATTCCCAAATTCTTTTCGTCCATGCCAAATTATTTTTTTTACAGTGTTCCTTTTGTAATTATTCTCAAAATATCCTTCCTTTTCATTGTTTGATCTTATCATTATTCAAATTTTTTACTAACAACGTTAAGACTAAATTCCTTAAATTTTACAGTAGCCGACTTTGTCTTAAGCTTTGTTTACAGAAAGTAGGTAAGTTTTTCCACATTTCCCCTTATTAAAACTTTATTTTTCTTATTTAATATAAATAATTATTTTATTTGAGCATTTAATACGCTGATATCAATTATAATTTTGCACTGAAAAACGAGGTAAAAATTTGTCTTAAATATAACTTAAGAAAGCAAGCTTTATTTTGTTTACGTGTACGATTTCCGTTTGTTTTGGTGAAAGTTGTATTTCCACGTTTACATCGTTTATTATCCGATTTATTTTAAATGGTTCTTCTTAATGGTCGTCAAATTTATCATCCCTTATGTCCACTAAAAGATATACATATTGATCAGGCTCAAATTTCTGTTCATTTATTTTCGTGTCGTAATATTTTTACAACGCTTTTTGGCGGCATCTAAACGAGCAGAAGCAAGTGCTTCCGTTTCAGTGATTTTAGGTAAAAGTTCGTCTACTAATTTAATACACGTTATAGGTACTTTCTTTTCGGCAAATTCTGATGGAAACATGACTTTTGGCCCGAATACTACTTCATGCGGTGTGAGACCTGTCGATTCGTGCACCGAGGTGTTGAAGGAAAATATGGCATACGGCAACCATTGATCCCAATTACAGCGTTCAGCATAATTATGTAAATACTCTACTAGTGTATGGTGAGTCCTTACTTAAAAACCGAGAGACTGCCGATGATATGCGGTAGAATTAAATTTACGAATTTTAGATATTTTTGCAATATTTTCCATGATATTACTCATGAACTGAGAGCCTTGGTAGGTTTGGATTGTTTCAGGGCAACCAAAAACGCAAATTAAATTTTCTGCTAAAGCAATAGCAAGGAGTGGCGAATCTATTTTTGCTAGAGGATTTGCAACGGAGTATATACTTGGATTATCCTGCCAGGTTAGCATATACTTATTACCGGAATCAGTAGGCTTAAGAGGTCCTACAATATCAATTTGTACCTTTTCGAAAGTTTTAATAAGAGTGTCGGTTATACACATAGGCATATTCTCGTTTTAACTCTAGTTAATTTCCCCTTTTGACATACTTCACAAGTTTTTGCATATTCTCGAATTTAGTCTCTCATCCCTTTCCAATATAAGGAATTAAAGTGTTTATTTGGAATATTATTTATGTAAAGAATTTGTATTAGCTGGAATGGTTCTTCTTGTGGAAATTGATGAGTTTCTTTTATAAGATAGCGTAGTTGGGCGGAGGAAATTAATAGGGAAGGGATTTACTAATTTAATAAAAGCTCGGCCCTTACTCGGCTATCCTCACAACTTATATGACCGGAATTAAAATGTAAAGTTTTATCGTTACTGTTTTATCCGGACGTTTTATTTAACGTTCGGTCTTCTTGAAACAGAATGGATAACAAGGAATTAGAATAAATCACGTCAATTATTATAACACTAATTTATTCTATAATAATGCAAAGTTGGTTATTTTAATGATTTTTTTACATAAAACTTCACGTTCGCGACAGTGACCGTTGCAGTATATTGAGTTGTTACATAACTTCAATTTTAAATACAAAGTAAGATTGAAGGCAGTGAACTTCCAATCATCCTTAGTCGACAGTTTGATCATTTTTAATAGCGTCTTCACAAGCAGCAAAGAAGATAGTAGTGGGAGTAGGGTATCAAAAAAAGGGACCTGGTGGGAACTTTGTAAGGACGATTGACAATTATAGAGGTGTGATTTGAGGCAATTGTCTATTTAAAGGTACTCAGGGAAAGTGTACGTGGAGGAACTACAATTGAGTCATAAACAGCTTAGGATTAGGATTTTCCCTGACTCATTAGAGT
>WNHD01001480.1:0-18793 GCA_011057455.1 Ganaspis sp. Gsp50 | reverse complement strand
GAATAATGAAAAGAGAATTGTCGACAAATATCACAAAATTATCTATCAAGTACACTGTTAAAACAATTGTTTTTATTGGAGAAATATACTGTCACTAAATAGATTGCCATTCTCGAAGTCAATTTGATGTATTTAAAAAAACTAAATTAACCAAATTTTTAGGTTAGGAAACTTGTGAATTGACAGGTAGGAGTGCCAACTGTCAAGTTTTAAAACATCAAAGCTTACAGCGCCACAGTTCGGAATTAAATAATGGCGCAAAATTTGAAAAATAAAAAATAAAATTACAATATTGGATCTAAAAGACATGAAAATGAAGAATTAAAAATGTTTGATTTTCTTTTCTTTAATAATTAGATAATAGATAATAATAAACTTTAAATATTTAATTAAATTTAAGTCATATATGTTGTAATGAGTAATTTATACAAATGCTACCAATATAATAAACTTAAAGTCTTTTCGAACTTATTACTGACATTTGGTACAGACACCACTCAATTTGAGAAACGTGAAGTTTGCCGTAAACTGAATTTGAAACTTAATAAAAATTGAAACACATCGAAAGTGAGTTCTGGTTTTTTCTGTGTACTGCCTTAAAAATCAACTTTATTTTTTTGTGATTCTGCTAGAAAAGATTACGGTCTTTTTATCCCATTAATATGTATGATGCTGTCGCATTTTGGGAAATAATAAATCTGATGTATGAATACAAAAATAAAAATGTCGGATCCAATATGGTTGCGATAAAAGTAACATTGTTTTAAAATTAAACTAAAGACAACTAGTAAAAGTTATTGGGGTCGCTGATTAAGAATCTGAAGTCAAGAATTCATTATTCAAAATGGCGGGTCCAATATGGCGGACCTATAATGCAAAACTGCTATGGTTTACACAGGGATCACTTCTAAAAGGTTTTTTTTAAGTTGTCATAAATTTAAAAACAATGTCACGTTCATCGAAACCATAATAGATCCGTCACTTTTATTTTATTTTTGTACTTTTTCATCAGATTTAGAACTGTTATATTTATACCATTCAAACACTTTTTTTAGGTTAAGAATGAACTTCTGAAAAATAATTTTAGAATAATATTTGTTAAGTGAATATTTATTGTGTATAATTTTTGTGTTATATAGAAGAGAAATGTTATGTCAGTGTGTTGGTACTACTTGTACAGAATTTTTAATTCGTCATTCCTTCATTACATTGATATTTTATGTGAATAGATTAGCATTTCCTTGATTTTTTATGTGACCGAAATGTATATGAATATTATTCAATTTATTATAATTTATTTACTTATTTTCCAAATGTAAATTACTTTTAAAATTTTTTTATTTACTTTATTTTTAAAATGTTGTTAATTAAAAGTTTAATCAAATACTTTCACCCGGGGCTATTGTTCTAAAAAAATGCTACTATCTTATTCAACTTTTTACTAAAATTTAGATTTATAAAAAGAAAAAAAAAGGAAGAAAATGTTTATGGAATTACATTGTGAACATCCTTCTGAAGATTTTCTATAAGTTAGATAAGAAAAAAAACAATTTATATTTAGGTAAAAACTTTGGAAAATATAAAGCAAAATAGAATCTTGGGAAGAATGTAGAAGTTAAAAGTAGTACAAATTTGTTTCATTTTTCGTAAATCTAAAAAATGTATAGGGATGGAAAAAAGATTGAAATGATTAAAAAAGAAAGGCCATTAATTGTTTATGAAGTTTATAACTTTAAATGTAAAAGTTGAAATTATTAAATGTTTCTAGATACTTAAAATTGTTTTCTTTGTCAGTAAGTTTCGAATTAAAATTAACAGGTTAACTTTTTGTAGGTGGTTTCACGGGAAAATTTCGAGAGAAACGGCAGAAAGACTGTTGCGGCCCAGAGAAGATGGCCTATTTCTAGTTCGAGAGTCGACGAATTTTCCAGGCGATTATACGCTTTGTGTGTGTTATCAAGGGCGCGTGCAACATTATCGAGTGAAATATAAAAATAATCAGTTAACAATAGACGACGAGGAGTTCTTCGAGAATTTGGCGCTCCTCGTCGAGCACTACGAGCAAGACGCTGATGGTTTGTGTACCCAGTTGACGAAATCCCTGCCAAAACAGGGCAAGCAGGACTTTTGCGTGGATCCGAAGGCTTTCATAGAAGCTGGCTGGGTTATTCAGACCCACGAATTGGAGTTAAGAGAGTGCATAGGAAAAGGTGAATTTGGCGATGTCCTTCTTGGCGTTTATAGAGGCGAAAGAGTTGCCGTTAAGATGCTCAAAGACAACAGCGAGGCGGCACAAAGATTTTTGGCTGAAGCGAGTTTGATGACTTCCTTGATTCATGATAATTTGGTCAAACTCCTTGGTCTCGTTTTCAACAATCCACACATGTACCTCGTCACAGAGTATATGAGCAATGGTTCTCTTGTGGATTACCTCAGATCCAGGGGAAGATTGCACGTCTCTAAAAAGGACCAAATTAATTTTGCCTTGTAAGCAACTTCATTTTTTATATCATTATGTTCTTTATCACCCTGAATCTATAAAGATTGAATTTTTCTTTGAAGGTTTTCAGGGTTTCTGCAACTCTGGAAAACATGGAATTCTCATGAAATTTCCATTTATATCATGGAAATTGATTTTTTTTACTTAATTTCTTTACTTTATGATGTTTATTGAGTTTTACCAAAGTTTCATAATACTTTTTTTTAAAGAAGAATACTTCAAAAAATTTCGAAATATTTCAAAATACTTAAAATTTGATTAAAATATTTCAGATTACTTAAAACTACTTTAAAACACTTCAGACTACTTCAAACTACTCCAAAATATTCACAATTACTTAAAATGTCTTGAAAATATTTCAAAATACTGCAGACTACTTCAAAATACTTTAAAATACTTAAAAATATTTAAACATACTTAAAACTACTTTAAAGTACTTCAAAATTCTTTATATTACATTAAAAGACTTCAAAATATTTAAAGATACTTTAAAATAGTTAAAAGTATTTAAAAATATTAGCATTTTAAGTATTAAATAAAGTATAACAAGATTTCAAAGTATTAGTTTTTTTAAAATATTTCAAAGTACTTCAAAATATTTAAAAATATTTCAAAGTACTTCAAAATATTTAAAAATACTTTAAAATAATTAAAAGTATTTAAAAACATTAGCATTCTAAGTATTACAAAAAGTCTAAAAAGAATGTAAAGTACACGGAAAGAAATATCTAGCTATTCTAGCATAAAGCGTCCCGTACTATTGTCGCATCCCCACTCTCATACCAATAAGGTAAGCCCGCATCCTCTTTTAGCGTGAGCCCACCCTATTTTAGGATGGGCTCATGCTTTAATAGCATGCTCACTGACTATATTAGTATGAGAGTGGGGATGCAATAAAGGTACTGGTTCGCTTCATGCTAGAAAAGCTAGATCTTCTCCGTGTATTAGTTTCTTAAAATATTTCAGAGTACTTCAAAATAATTACAAATACTTCGAAATTTATGAAAATCAATGCGATAATGTTGTGTATAAAATATTTCATAAATAGCTGAATTTACTAAATTTTATTATAATTGCAAATTCTTTTAAAATTGTTAATAATAATGAAATATTTATTAAATTTTACACAATATTAATGGATTTTATTAATTCAGGGACTACAGAAAGTCAACTTTTAGTTTTTTTTATTTGTTAATAACTCATTTGTTCTAAAATTCGATTTTTCTCAATTTTTATGTATTCAAAATTGAATTATGTATAGATTCTAAATTTCAATTCAATGGATTGTTTATTCCTTTCAAAAATTAGGACATAAATATGGAAAATTAAATTTCTTGAAATAAAGTTTGATAACTCTAAATACTATATATTGTAAATTCACATTTCTGTAATATTACTTTTTAAATATTTTTGTTTAAACTTCTTTTGCAAAATAGTAAAAATGATGCCTTTTATTGTTTTTAACGTTATGAGTAATGGTTTTATTTAATTTTAGCGATACGTGTGCTGGAATGGCGTACTTGGAATCAAGGCACGTTGTGCATCGAGATTTAGCCGCAAGAAATGTTCTCGTAGCCGAAGATGGAACGGCAAAAGTCTCAGACTTTGGTTTAGCGCGGGATGAAAACTTTTCTCTTGATGGTGGAAAGTTGCCCATAAAATGGACCGCACCCGAGGCATTAAAACACAACGTAAATAATAATTATTCTACTTTTTATTAGAATTTTTTTTAAACAATTGGGTATACTTTCAAAGAGAATGTAAAAAAATATTTTACTGATATTATTATTGTTATTTTATTCATATTTGGTGAATAATTCAGTAAAATTTACTCACCAGTACTGTAAAATATTATTCATTAATAGTAGTTTACTCTTTTTACGAGGTGATTACAATATTGTCAGTAATTGATTATTTTAATTTTATGAAAAGCTGTCCTGTTTAATATATTTTGTTTACAACCTACGATACTACAATTATGATAAAAATAAATATTTCAATTTGCATGCAAGAGCTATTTTTATTTTTTATTTTTATATTTTTTATAAACGTTTTTATTTCTTTTTCGTTTAGATATTTTTTATACCTCTTTATTTATTTATACAATTACACTTTTTAAAATTAATCTTTCAAAAATTTCATACTTGTTAATATTTAATTCTAGAAATTTTCTAATAAGTCTGATATGTGGAGTTTTGGAATCCTACTTTGGGAAATTTATTCCTTTGGTCGAGTACCTTATCCGAGAATAGTAAGTATTAATTTTGTATTGAATAAATCAACTAGCTAATATAAATATTTTTCTAAAGGACTTTCTTTTAGAGATTGTCACAGAAAGAAAAACTGAAAATTACTTTCACTTTTTCATTTTTCATTTTTTAAAATTAAAAACCCCATATATAAAAACTATATGTAAATTCTTCCAAACAAAAGTCTATTTTAATTATATATACATTTATACAAAATTGAAAATGTTATTACATTTTTGCTTTTTCAAATAAACTTTATTATGTTTCAAAATGTAGGGAAAAGTGAAGAAATAATACTGATAAATTATTCTTATTCTATATAAAACATTGACGTCATATTGACGTCACATTGACGTTTAAGGACATTCATTTGATCAACGTAACGTACCTCAAAACTGAAAAGTAATTTTTATTGCGAAATGAAGGTGTATATAAGAGCAATTTCAAAAACGAAAGATTCATTTATATACAATTTGTTTTTTTGGAACTTTTCAGTCTATTTTCTTCAATTTTCTCATTTTTTATATATTTTTTCATTTTTTATAGACCTTTTTAATTTATTTGATTTTTTATATTCATTACTCTTTTTTCTCTACTCTATTTTTCTGAAATTGTTTTTAATTTCATTATTTATAAAAAATATTTTCTTGCTTTTCCATTTTTTCCATAGGTTTTGTAGTTTCTTTGAAATTTTAACTTTTCAATAGCCCTTTCTAATAATTTTAAAAACATAAAAATTTTCCTTTGGTTATTTGCAAAATACTCATTACCGTGATCTCATTTGCAAAGTTTAAGAAATTTATATTACCTATTATTTTTGTTATATACGTAGTTACAAAATTTGGAATATTAACTTTATCACTCTGTACCAAAAAAGTTTGAAAATGTTTTACTTCAAAGAGCTGTATTAGTATAAAGTTTAAAATGGGTGTTAATGATAGATTATAATTGTTTTCAATAAAATAATAATAATTTAATAATAATTTCAATTTTTTCACTTTTTATTAACTACTTCTTTATGTAGACCATGTTTAAGAGGGTATGGAGAACCTGGAAAAGCCATGGAATTTTATTTTATGAAATTGTTCTTATAATATACACACTTTTATTTCGCAATGAAACTTACTTTTCAGTTTTGAAGTTATGTTGATCAAATGAACGTTTTTAAATAAGGTCTAGAATCTTGATCTTTTCATATTCATCCTAATCTTAGTTTATTCAAAATTTAGATATTTTTGAAGAAATTTAAGAATGCATGTTTGTGTATAGTAATGTAACTTGAAAATTCAATTCGAAAAGTGAACCTCTCTTATTAAAATAATAGGTACAAATATTTAGTAAAAATATATCAATAATTGATATGAAAATTAAATTTTGAATGAGACTCGAATTTCTTAATTACAAGAATTAATGTAGAGGGATACAACTAGTATTTTAACAATTTGAATTAGTGATAAGTCAATTTTCTCTATGCGAAAGGAAAAGTGATGATATAAACGTCATTTTGGTCTAGTTTTCTTTGCAGTTTTCTAATATATTTTTGAATCGATTTTCAGCCCTTGGCAGACGTAGTTAAAAGTGTAGAAGAAGGTCACATAATGGAAGCACCTGATGGATGTCCGCCAGAAGTGTACGAGATCATGCGACAGGTTGGTTTCAATTTGCCAAAGTTTAATTTAAATGACTGTTCTATTTTGAAGAAAATGCGTGCATAAGACTAGCTTGTAAAAATCCTGGTTGGAAATAAATTTGACAGAGATAAATAGATGTGAATTATTCAACAGGCTTGGGACTTGCAGCCAGAGAAGAGACCCACCTTCTACGATGTTAAGACGAAACTCGGTCAGTTAAAAGTGGAGGCCTATTGCTGAAGAGAGTAAGTCATTGGAAATGAAAGGGACTCCCTAGTCCAGAGTGTTACTTTTATAATATCAGGGAAATCGGTAGTAGCTTCGGATACTCAGTTTTAAGAAGAATTTTTAATTTCAATTTGTATATTGTATAGAAGTAGTAGATATTTGCGATGCTTGTATTTATTGTTGTTTTTGTGTGACACGCGAGAACGACTGGAGGTTAAGCTACCTTTAATTTTTGTAACGACAATATTTTTTCAAAGAACGTTACCTATTTCAAAGCGTGCCTTCATTCAAGTCGATATTCTTCAAAAGATGATCAACTTGCACATTTTCATTAGACTTGATGTAGTCTAGAATTTCAACGCTTTATGTAACTGCTTGCTTCTCCCTTTTTTTTAATTTTTATTTTGTTATTGTTGTTATTGTACCTTAAAAAAAAGAAAATGAAACTTGTATAATATTTTTATTTTAAATTGTCTCGTTTCGTAATTCTATTCCACCAAAAAGACACTTCGAAATGAACTTAAAATATTGCCATTTATCACTTCATCTTTATGTTTCTATGTGAATTCATCATTTAAGAACTGAAAGTTGAAGAGAATAGTCATTTAAGATATTATTTTTCTTCTTATCAAAGATTTATTATATTTTAATTATTTTAAAGAATAATTTTTTAACACTAAATTATTGTAATTGCTGCGTTAAAAAAAGAAATATTTAAACTCTCTCATAAGAATAAGTTGTTAATGAAACGCGCTGAATCAGGTTATGAAAGAGAAGATACAGTAAAATAATCTTGGTCCAATTCAGCGATTTTCATTCGTAAATATAGACGATGCGACTCGGTCTTCAACAGTGTACATCTATATGTAAATATCAATGTAAATATTTATTTAGCGAGAGAAAATAACGTTCCACGAACGATTGATATCGACTAGAGATTTAATGAAAGAGTTTGTCCAAATTTCGTCTATAGATGCTGGACTTATTTACAAATGGACTTATTTACAAATAGACTTATTTGCAGTAAAAGTATGTAAAAATAAAATTGATTTAACACCCAATGGTATTTTTTTTATCGAATATAAAGTTCAAAGTCAAATATTTCATAGTACTCGTTATTTCTATCGAATTTTTGCAAAGAAAGTAAATTATTAAATCAAAATTGTCAATTATTAGTATCCATAATCAATTAAGAATTTACACAATTTGTATATAGGTAAAAAAAAATCGAAATATCATTTTCCGTTCATGATAAATAGTAATTTAATTAAAATTTTTTAGTATAAAAATGCTACACAATTTAAAAGCAATCCAAATTTCTTTATTCTTTGTATGGTTCGTTGTTTTATTATTTAAAAAACCTAATATAGATTAAAACGTTTATTTACTTTTAGTATTCAAATTTACATATTTAAATAAAGTTAATGAAAACGTTTGTAACGCGCTCCGTAAAAGGGACCTTAGAGGGACAAAATTGTAGGTTATGCTTAATGATAATTTTATCGCGATTAAAACATCCTTTTTAATTATTTCCTATAATCGTTTGCTTCTAAGGTCGCCTTGGAGCGCGACACATTTGAAGATAATTCAACGAACAGTAGAGTAAAAAATATTCTTACAAAGACAATGAACAATAGTGAGAATTAATAGAAACATATAAATCCATCTAAATAAAAGTAATTCGTCTATTGTAAAATGAAAAAAATATTCTCAATAAATTGCGCAAAAATTATTTATTTTTCGAAAGTATTTTGTTACTTTTTTCTAATTTACATATTTTTACCCTTTAGCATTTTTGTTTAAAAAATGGTATGTTTCGAACTGAAAATGTTAAAATTATGTAAATTATTTACTGTCAAATAATAGTCAAATGTATTCTAATATTTGTGTTCTTAAAAACAATGAATTTAAAATGTATTGTGAATTGGTCCAACATTTATAAATCTTGGACAACAGTGTCCAATTAAGTGAACGTATACGCACCGAATATAAATGTCGATACGTATTTACATGCACCATAGTGTGTGGAAATTGAATTGTGAAAAAAACTTGGTGAGCCTTCAAAGTTTTGAGATGCGATGAATAATTGTAGACAACAATTGTACCTAATAATTCTAGTAGATCTACTTTCAAGATTTCAATCAATTCATCTATAAACGATGGTTTTCTTGACACTTTATTATTAACTAGTGCACATGGCGTTGCAGAACTGAAATTAGGGCAGCTAATTTTTGCCAAGACAAAAACAAAAGGCAAGTGGAAAAATCAAGGGAATAAATAGGATATGCTAAGTTTCAAAATCGTTCGAAATAATAGTAAATTGATGCAAATTTACGAAAAAAATTTAAAAGAGACTAAACTTATGTAGATTAGGACTATTTAACAGTCTCTTATAATTCTACTCATTCAATTTTTATTTAATAATAAAATCGAGAAATTGATAAACTGTTGTTTGATTCGGGATTTTTTCGAATTAATTCTTTTGTATCTGAACGTTTTTTAATGTCGATTGTTAATATTATCGTGAATAACAATTCATAAAATCAGACTTTGAATTGTAATACTTTTTTGTTTTCTTTTCTTCATTTTTTTTAATTGTATTTTGTATTTTTACATTTTTTCATGTTTTTTTTTAGTTCAATTTTGTCCACAATCTGATGATACTACTTTTTGACTATTTAATGTAAAATTTAAAATTTTCGGTGTTTTGAACTGTAAATTCATTGCATACAATTTTTTATTCTACCATTTTTCTCCTGTGTTCGGAAAATTTTCTTCCATTTTAAAGACGCTTCTGCACTTTGTTATTTTTTCACTCTAAACTAGTTCTAATGGTTTCTCAATTCTTTCTTCATTTTTAAGTTATTATTTTACTTGCAATTGTTTCCTTTGCTAATGCTTTCTTTATTACGTTTTTACGTATTTTTTCAAATTGTATTTATATTTTTCATTTCTTCGTCGTTTTTTATTATATATTTTTAGTTTCAGATGAGCCATTGACAGCAGAATTTTAATATTTTTTTAGATTGTTTAAAATTTGTAGTTACTTTTTATTTTTTTCTTTATTTTTTATTTCAAAATTTCAATGTCAAAAATGAGTTTTTAATTTCAATATTTTGCAGTTTTAGAAAAATTTCTGAAATTTCCAGTGATTTGTGTAAATATGACTTTGTGAGTTTTATATTTTTAAATTATTTTCTTGTAAAATGTCTTGAATTATTTACTTCTGAGATAATCTTTTTCTTTTGAGATTATCTTTTTTGTTAGTTTTTCCACTATATTTTTCAAATATTTTGTTCATTAGTTAGTAGTTTGTCATTCTTTTTTAACTTTTATGCACGTTTCCATTTTATATTACTTTTCTTTTTTTCAATGTAATAGTTATTAACCGATATATTCTTTTGGGATAAATAAATAACTTACGTACAAACATAAAGAAAATTGTGTCATTGAATTACTGTTTAACGTGTTAAATTATCATCTTTTCTTTCCTTTTTTCTCACAAAATTTGTCTCTATTTTCAATTTTAATATATTTTTTTCAATTTCTTTGGTACGTTTTACCTATATTTGATTTTTGTGTTCGTTTTTCATTTTCTGTTATTTCAATTATTTTTTAAAATAGCTAATTTTGCCTCAGCCTTAAATTGTTTCTTTTTAAACCTGTTTTTTATTTCACAAATTAGATTACGAAAAAGTATTACATATTTTATACTATTTTTACCTTTTTTTTATTCTTTGGGTTTAGTTCAAAATCTGTTTTTGTTAACTTTAAATTCACCTTCAAAATTTCAAATTTATACGATTTTACAAGTTTTGTATACTGTTTACGTTCAAATACCAAAGATTACAAATGGAAAATTGCGAAATTAATTTCAATTTTTAATTACTTATCTTTGTTAACAATTTACCGAGAAATTCTTTTTACTCAGCATTTTCCAAATTGTCAATTTCTCGTGAAAATTAAATAGATAATTTGAAAAATCTTTTTCTTATATTTTAACCATCTTGTTTATTAAGTCCCGTGCGTTGACAAATAATAGTATTAATAATCATATTTTTGTGCCAACTTCAAATTTTTTCAAGTTCGATTGATTGTAAATATTTTATTACATAAGATAAAAATATTTTATTGTCATCTGAAGATATTTGTGAAATTAATGATGAATTCAACGTATCGTCTAGTTACAAAGCTTCTGTATGCTTATTGATGTGTGTTTTGTAAGCAAACAATAATTTTTAATGTCTTTATTGTCTTTATTAAAAAAAAAGGCAAAAGAAAACTCAATTTGGTGAATTGTGAATTTTCGCCGGGACTTGTGTATCTTTAAAATAACACGAATTTCGAACGATCAATTTCTTGGAGCACACAATATTCTATTCATGAAGTAACCGCAATTAAAATTATTGTATATAATTCTGAGAACTTTTATCTCTTGAAATTAATCGGGTTCTAAAAGTGATATGAAAATTATAAGAACACCTAAATAAAAGAGACTTCAATCTAGAATATGTATTCTCTTGTCATTTTTATCCACAAAATTCCAGGGAATCCAACATACATCTTATGGGCATTTAGTGGATTTTTTGTTGCTCTTTTTATATTTTTTGCAACCTTCTTATTAGTTTCAAACTTTTTAAAAAACGTTCATAGTTTCTTAAAGTTTTTCTAATTTGTTGGTCTTTTTTGTTTTCTTAAAGAATTTTCTACTTGAAATAATAATAGATGAAATCAAGATAAAATTATTAAACAAAATAAGTGAAGAATGTTTTGAAATCGTTTATGCATTGTAATTTAAGATTTTTCTCGATATTGGAGTTTATATAAAAGTTTTAATCAGTTGTCAGTATATCGAAAAATCATCTTTATATTTGAGATTATCATAATTATTATCAATGTGCATACTAAAGCTGGCAATTATACAAGTAATTAAGTATGAGAAATTCATGCTTTGCATTGTGATCATGAAAAGAAGTTTTCTCATTATTCTGAAAAGGTTATTATTCAAATTCAAATTTCTGAGAAACAAAGCACGTTCCTTGAATAGAAAAATTATAATTTTTGTTATATTTATTTTGGTATATGTAGAAAGGCATTTTTAATTCTATTAAACACTACTTGATGCAACATGAAATTTACATTTATTGGAATTTATAATTAATTTATAAATTTGTAATTAATATGCATATTGTATGTTTTTTTTACTTTTGTTATAGTCATGTCTATCAATGTTAAGGCATATTATCGATGAACAATGTTCTTAATATTTTGTCTTAATACTGCCATAAAATTACTACCATATTTGTTTGTAAAGCTGCATCCGAAAACGTGTACCATTCATAAATTATCGTATACATCTCACATATTTCTACAAAAAAATTACTATACACAAAAGACATTTTACTTTTTCTCTTTTGTCATATATTTTCTTTATATTATAAAAAATTAATTCAGCTCAATTTTTGCACATGAATGTTCCAGCAACATTCTAAATACAGTGAAATTATTAACCATTGCAATTTTTTCGAAAATAAATTTCTAATGTCAAATTTTTTATACTTTTTTGTCTTTTTTTACTTTTAAAGAAATAGTAAAAGTGAGATACATTTTTAATGTTTTCCTGGTACCATTTTTCTCGTATATAGAGTTGCAAATCACATCTAAAATGATCCGACATGATACTAGTAAATCTGTCATTAATGCACAAGGTAATAAATTTTTCATGATCATTAATGATCGAGATATTCAAAAGATTATAAAAAATTAGTATAAATACTCCAAGTTTGAATGCAAAAATGATCAGTCTTTGTTGCAAAGTCTAACGATTTCTAAACATGAATTCTAAAATTTTCTTCCTTTTGGCTCTTGTGGTTTTCGTTTGCGTCGGTATGTGAATATTATTTTTTAAAAACAAAAGTTACAAAAAATTTAGAAACATTAACTACATGCTAATAAATAACGAATCATGAAATACAGGAGTCTGTTATTTAAAAATAATATTTCTATTTTAATAAAAATGTACAATATGCAGTTCGGAAAAAATGTTGTTAAAAATGTGGTAAAAAATGCGTCAAAATTTCTCAAATACTAAAATTTTACATTTAATGTGCATTTTGATAAATAGTCATTAAAGAAATGTATAATATACATTAACAAAGTTGTTATTATATAACAAACTTCTTGTTGAATTATAAAGGAAAATAAACTGCGGAAATTATTCCAATGAGTTTAAATTTTTAATTCAAAAATGTTCTATTTTATTTTATTTTTTGTAACTTGTAAGATGATTTTCTTATGAAAAGGTGACGTAATTTTTCACGTGTTACTTTTCAGAAAATGTTAATTCAATACCAGTTCCCCAAGAAAATGCAGAAGAAAAAAAGGAACTAGCAACAGAAGAACCAAAGGAAGCGGCAGCAGAAAAAACAAGTACAAGTTAGTAAACATTAAAAAAAAAACTTCTTTAAATACTTTTTTAATTATGTTAAAGTTTTTAATACATATTTAGATTGAGGAGCCCTTAATTAGGATGATCATTTACATGATTACAGATTTTGACATCTCCACCCATTCGTCGTATTTTTTACATGATGATATTTTACACATGCTGTCACTTAACACTCCTTTAATGTTACGTAATGTGTGTATGATCCCTTTTGTTTTTAAAACATGTGATTAATTATTATGAACCAAGAAAAATCATTTTTTAACATTACAACATTTTAACATTATATACAAACTAAATATCTAGAAGGGTAAAGATTTAATGACATATTTTTAAAGAATAATTTTTATTTACAGAAACTGAGGATGAGGATGAGGATGAAAAAGAACTGGCTGAACTCGTGAAGGAATTAGGTTTGAATTAATAATTAAACACATTTTTTATCTTGAATTTATTTTATTGTGATTTACAATTAATTAAATCAATTAATTTTAATCAATTAATATTCTTATATTTCGGAAAGAACTGCAAGCAAAAATTGCAAACGAATGATAAAAAATTTTTGACTATAAGGAAGTGAACTCTTGGTACATAAAAAGCAGGCCGTTAACTAAATTACAAAAGAAAGTATTTTGAAAGTGACTACAAAGTTACTTTATTATATTAAGGGCATGTGATGCAAAACGGCGTCAGCTGTCACGTGACTGACATGGAAAATTTTTCACCAAACTTTTTTTTTAAATAATAAATGTATGAAAACTGTATGAAAAAAAATCCAAAGTAAAACACTTTAAAAACCAAATTTTGTAATGATTTTTGTTTTAAATTTTAGTATGATCTTCAAAATTTTTTCATTAACTTATAGGTGCCTTAATATCTTAATTATTAGTAATTAATTATTAGTATTTTTAGTCTTAATTATTAGTATCTGTTAAGCTACTATTGAACATTCTACTATTATTCAATCTGAAATTACTATTTTTTGAGTGTTCAAAAAAATTTTAAATTATTGTTTAATGGAAAAATTTGTCTGCAGAAATGATTTAAATGACCTCTATGAGGAAGTATTGTGTTCTCGAGATAAACACAAAAAAATACATATTTAAAATAAACATTAAAGTTTAATAACTTGACAACGGTTTTTCCATTTTATTTTAAGATGATTCGATTGAATTCTATTTAATCTTATTAGTCCAAGTTACAGACTTGAAGTTTCTTGAATAACGATAAAATTTAATCCAATATCTACATTTTGGATACATAGTATAACTTCCAACACACTCTCTAAATTTGAATCAGTGAAATTTCACTGATTCAAATTTAGAGAGCACCCTGCTTTAAATCAATTAAAAATTAAAATAATAATTTTCTTTTCAGAGTCCTTTTTCACTCAATTACAAAAACTTTTGGAAGAGCTCGCCGAAACTGCAGAAGAAGATAGTGAAGAATCTGCAGTCTCAAATGATGCATCAACGACACCGAAAGCTGACAAAAAGTGAAAATTCTATTTTTCAAACCAAATAATTTCTGTATTTTGAAAATTAAGTTCAGTATTATTAATTTTCAACTTACAAATTCATGTAAGTTTTAAAAATCATAAGTATAATAAAAAGTATTGAACAAACCTTTCACCTGTTTTGATTAATTATTACTATAATTTCCAAAAAAAAACAATAAGCTAAGTACCTGTGGACAAGTTAACTTTGAAACCGTAATTTTTACTGGACTTTAAATTATTCTTTTTAAATTAAAGATAATATAATTCTGCATAAACGTTCGTTTTTGTTGTTTGACAAAAATTCCTTCAATTGTTAATTAAGCCAAAAAGAAAATTCTTTTTGCTTTAAAATGAGTATTATTTTTTAACTGAGGCTTCTATTTGACTATAACTGACAAAAATTATTAAGGCAATTTTCCTACAAAATTTGCATGCGAAAACCATGTTGTTTAAATTCTTTTTGTATTTGTTATAAACAAATAAGTGGAGAAAGGTTGCCTTATTCAATCAAAATCGAATTAAATCGACTAAAAATGTTTTTCAAAATAAAGAGATACTGGCGAGGAAAAAGAATTGGCAAATAAGAGGTGAGAGATTGGTAGTGTCAAAATTCTTTTTTTTTATAAACCAGTTTCGCTTATTTATTACTATTCAAAAAAGAGTCAACATTTTTTTTAAAATAACCATTTTTTAGTTAAAAGATCAATTTGATATACTTTTTTGCGGCTCTTCATTCTCATCAAATTGTCCGTTTTCTTGTTTAGGCAAGTTATTATTTTCCTCTTCTATATCATCCTCAAGTTTTATCAGAAGACCGGCGTTATTACTTGGCTTATTCTCGTTACCCGAACCTTTACTCACAGACTCTATGCTCTCTCGAACTTCATTTTCTTTCACATGTTCCTTTTCACCCGCTTTTGAAACACCATCATCCGCCATCTTTTTCTCATTCTCATTATCAACTTTGCGTTCACATTCACTTCCCTGACTAAATTCTTTTGAGGGAATATTATCAGCTTTAGAACTCATTTTCCTACATTCGATTGAACAACACTTTGGTTCTAGCAGCTTATCATCAGACACGGTCTTCAAATCATCCGAACGTTCCAAATTATCAGATTTTGAACTGAAATCTCTAAAACAAAATTTATTGTCATTTAAATTCTTTCTTTGATCATTGTTATTGCATTTTTGTGCAAATTTTTCTTCATCCTTAGAATCTCTTTTCATTGACAGATCTGCATGAAACCCAGAGCAACAAATTTCATTTTCTAAATTCTGCTTTCCGTAGTGACAACAGACCATTTTCGTGTCCTTCTCAGTGTCTTTGACTTGTTCGTAAGTCGTCTCAGGACTTCCTACGTGCGGTTTCAAGTTGAGCCTCTTAGGATTGCACACTTGGATGATGAAGGGATCAGGAGACTCGTATGTTTGCGTTGGAGTTGTTTCAGAAGAGCTACACGTTCGAGTTGTGCCTAATCTGGCATTGTTGAAATAACAGTACGGATTTGGAAACTGACACTGTAACCGGTTGACGATTGACGTTCTAGGAATCGAGTTGTCACGTCTTCTGTTCATTTCATCTTCAACCTAAATTCACAGATAACGTATTACATTTTTTTAATTCAAACAAGATTTATCTTAACTTAAAAAATATAAATCCATGACTTTTCATAACATTCATAAAAAAAGACAGCGTTGATACAACGCTAACAATATTTCATCTCTCTCGGTGTAAAATTGTAGGTCTAAATAAGTGTTAAAATTTGGTACGTAAATGCTGAAACCATCTGATTTCGCACTATTAACTGTGAAGTTCAAAAAGATCCAAACTTTAAGACCGATTATAGGTATATAGCACCTACGGAACAATGCTTCTCCAGAAAGGGGCAATACCCTCCTATATACATAGAGCATTTTACAATATCTTCATTCGAATTTTTTTTCATTGGCACAATTTTTTCTAATTCGATCATATGAAAATTAAAAAACCACATCCTTGTTTTATTCTGTTATTTGACAAAAATTTTGGAAGCTATGATTTTCTTAAATTTAACACTTAACATTCATTTTTTAAATTCGGTCAAAACTGTTGCTTTTCTTCATTCTTTATAGAATCTGAAATTTAAGAATAACTTAAAAAATAAACTATGCATTTTCACAAAACTTACTACTCGGGGGGTTTTGAGATTCACAGATTACGAATTTGATATCAGTTTTTCAAATTCAAAATGACGAATCCAATATATGGTGTACGATTTTTTTAAAAAACTATTTGTTCTTGAATCTTGTTACCCAGGGTTGTTGGGGTCGCTCAGATGAAAATTCCCAACTCGCAACTTAAAGGAATTTTCGCAACAGCGAATTGGAAGTGTCAGAATGCGTATTTAGTAGAACTGCAATTCGAATCTTATTTTAAATAAATTTCTATATCCTCAAATTTTTATACGTTCAAATTTTATTTAATCCGAAATTGTATTTAACAAATTTTATATTTAGCCGAATATTTAGATAACTGAATTTTCTTATAACCGAACTTTGATCCCACAGAATTTCTACTTAAAAAAAATTTCAAGTGTTCGACAAATTATATGACAGAAATTTTGTATGTCCGACTTTCTACCCAGCAAACATGTTTTGTAACTGTTACATAACAATAAGGTAACAGTGTTACATCACAAAGATACGTAACAATTCTGTAACTGTTACATAACAAGATGGTAACATTGTTATGTAACAGTTGTCACAGAACTGTTACATAAATATTTCCTTACTTTGTTACTTAACAGTGACAGAATTATTACGTAAGTGTGATGGAACATAATTACGTAACTATGACAGATCAGGGTTATGTCACTATTACGTGACAATTCTATCTCTGTGTTGTAACAGTGTTCTGTCACAGTTACATAACTCTGTTCTGTCACATTTACGTAACAATTCTGTCACTGTTACATTACACTATTACGTCACTGTTATCCAACAAAGAGACGAAATATTTATGTAACAGTTCTGTAACAACTGTTACACAACAGTGTTACTATCTTGTTATGTCACAGTGACAGAATTGTTACGTCACTCAGTTATTTGAATGAGTACAATATTAAATATGAAAATCTTAAGTGCCGCGATAGATCAGTTAGTTAAGCACTTGCATGTCCTGCAAAGGATCCCGGGTTCGAGTCCGCCGAGCAAGAAACTTTTCATAAAAATAATTTTAAAACTAAATGAAACAAAGGTTTAAAGTTTAATTGGAGCAAACTGTGCCCACCTAGCAGACGACGTTAGCAGTCCGGTTGACAGAATGTCAACAATGACTGGGTAAGCAGTATGTTAAATATAACAGGATTCCATCGTGACCATTTAATTGTTTAGTTGGCCCTCCATCGGATTAAAGTGTTGGATAATTGTCCTAAGAAACAAGTACCAAAATTGAAAAGTGTTGAAGGCAGCAGGGCTACCTTTAGGGCATGTTTAACTTGTGGTTTGTTTACAAACTTCTGGTTTGTTTATAAACATTGACGAGTGGCTCTCCATTGCATATTGAAAACTTCTCGCGCATCCTGCGTGCAGAATAAACGTATTTATGATTTTCTTTTCACAAAAATGGTTAAAGCAAATACAATTTATGAAAAGTATAGCTTATTTGAGCAAAAAAGAGTATTATAATAAAAAATAAATAAGTTTTTCTAATATTTGTCAGTTGCGCGCTTGACATGTATAACGCGCAATTCAATTCAGTGCATACCGAAACTTCTCGCGCATCCTGCTTCCAGAATAAATGCATTTTTTAATTTTTTTTACAGAAATGGTTAAAGCACATAAGAAATATCAAAAGTATACCTTTATTTAAGTGGAGAAAGTTTAATAATAAAGAATAAATAATATTTTCTAGTATTTGTCAGTTGCGCGCTTGTTGTATATAACGCGCAATGACGGTTGAAGCCCGCACCAATCAGAATGCTGGAAGGCCTGAATACTGCGAGCTCCGTCTCTCAAGCTCGCAGCGTGAAACACGAAAGATTCAATTTCAAGCATTCCAGCGCTCTGATTGGTGAGGACTTCATTCATCGTTGCGTGTTATACACCTCAAACGCGCAACTGTAAAACATTAGAAAACACTTATTTCTTGTTAAATAATTATCGTATCACGTTATTTTGGCGTTGTACTTTAAGCTCTACATTAAAACTGAGCTCACAAATACAATATTTTAAAAAAGAATAATTAATATTCGACAGAAA
>WNHD01001479.1:0-28551 GCA_011057455.1 Ganaspis sp. Gsp50 | reverse complement strand
GTATGTATTTTCAGTATTTTCCAACAAGAAAATAAAAAAAAAAAAATATTTTTTTTTTTTGATCGTTTTTGTTATAAACGTTGCGCACTTGACCATCATTTAATTACTTCAATATATATTTCTAAATTAATCTCAGTACATCCATTTTACTGATATAAATTTTATTCTTTATTTATAAAACGTTCCAAAATCAACTTTTTTTCATTCTTTTTTTGTTTGCAATTTTGTTCAAATTCTTTTTCTTTCATCGAATTATGCTGATAAAAAACGAATAAACGAACAGGAAAATTCGTGAGGAGTGCGCAGTCTAATCAAAAGTGCAATAAATTTTATGTCATTAATCATTTTACGCGAAATTGGTGACTATATTAGTGAAAAAGTTGTTTTGCAAAAAAAACCGGTTTTCAGTATCATTTTAATAATATGATAATTTTCGATTTTGTGTTTTTCAATAGACAATTTTTCAATACAAGAAAATTATTTTTAAAAACACTGCTTGAACATTTAAAACGGAAAATCTCTTTCCAAAATTTTTGTAAAAAAAATGTAATTCAGCATTTTAAAAAATGGCAATGTAAAAAGACTTTGTGTTAAATAAGTAATTACTTAAATACAGCGGTTAATTTAAACTCATATATCTTGCAGTTTTTTTACTTCAAAAAAAGTGATGTATTGTCATCAGCGGAATTTAATATTCGAAAACTTCCTCGAACTCCTTTAATGAATCGTCATTCTATGACCTCATAAATGCGAAGGTTACACTTTGTATGAATCACAAAAATACAAATGGTTGGGGGAAATCATTTATTCGACTATTTTTCTGTCAAATTCAACGTAATTGTGCATTTTTCATCTTCATTACAAGACCCGATGGTTCACCTTGATTTTTTTAACTCACTTGCATCTTAATGACTTACTGAAGCACATTTTTATTGCGCTCTTAATCTCTACATCGATCAAGATAAAACGTAATTAAATAATTTTAGAAAAATTAACATTCTTTATTTTTGTGCTCCACATTTTTTTAAATAAACAATTGCTGTTTCTTTATGTCTTTTTATTTTATTTTTCATTCTAATATTTTATTTTTCATTCTAATATTTTATTTTCCATTTTAATATTTTATTTTCCATTCTAATATTTTATTCTCCATTCTAATATTTTATTCTCCATTCTAATATTTTATTTTCCATTCTAATATTTTACTTTGCATCTCCGTATTTTATTATTTATCTATTAATTTATCTATTTTTATTTATCTTTTTATTTTTGTCTATTTTTCAGGAAAGATAATTGATAACAATTTTACAGGAAAAACGGTTGATAACTTAAATAATTCAGTTAATGTTTGTTTTAACAAATAAATAATTTAAAATATGCTGTCAATGAAAAGATCATTTTTGCGGTTTTTGCAAAAATTTTACAGTTTGAAAATTGTATGGGTCTTTGCAAAAACTTTACTTCATTACTCTTTAAATATCTTGAAAATTGTATAGGTTAAATGAATGTTTAAAAATAAAAATGAAATAAGCACGTTTTTTAAAAAAGCGAGGATCGCTCTAAATCTGAATTGAAGAGGAAATAGAAAACTTTTAGTTCTTTTTGTTTTGCATGTAGACGTATATTAATTTTCAATTTCAATAATTACTACTTTGACTTTAATAATTACTTTACTAATCTAATTTTATTTTTGTGCATTAATTTTTTTATTTAAATTTAATTTTTTACAATAATTGCATACAATAATTTTTTACAATAATTGCATACAATAATTTTTTACAATAATTGCACGCAATAATTACATACAATAATTACATACAATAAATTTGACAATGCCCTTTTCAATTCGAAAAATGACCACGGGAATTAATCAAATTTTAATTTCTGATGCACTTGGTTTGTATTTTTTGTCTTCTCTTTTTGCTCGTCGCTCCTTTTAGTTTTTCATTCAAATTGCACAAGAAGTAGCAATTTATTTATTGAACATTTAAAAATAACGGATAAACTGAGAAGTAGCAACTTTCGTAACTTTGTTTCACAAGAAAATTAAAAAACATGAAACTCATGAGGATAAAAACTCGACGTTCATGAGAGACAGGAATTTTCGATTTTCCACTTCCTGAATCATAGCAAACTCGACCTCGACGATTATTATCTGATGTCAAAGAAAATCTAAGGAAAAGCAGCAGTTTTTTTTAACTCGTTGCATTTATACAACAAGCAGTCATGTCTGATAGACGTTATTTAGCTTCAAGGCCAATTTGAAGGTTCGCCGGAATCTCGCTGAAATGCTCAACTAACGAGAGATTTGACATTTCGGTTAAAGGCGCGTCGATACAAAACCGAGATACGTGAAAAGAGAGGAAGGTATGTGCGGAAAAATGAGGGAAGAAAATAAAAAGTATCAGAAAAGAGCAAATCTCACGATTCTAGTTTCATGATATTCAGATCACGATCCGGATAAGGCAACGCGATCGAATGTCAAGCTTTTCATCGATCGAGGAGGACACCTCGAACGCAGTATAGTTAGAATATTCATGAGAAGCAAAGTCCAAGTGAATGATTAATTCTAAAAAAACAATTAGACTGACGCCTATAAGCGACTGGATAAAATCCCAATAGAGAGGTGTTATTAACTCCCGAGAAACTCGGACAAAGAACACGGATATTTACTTGAGAAAGGATTTCATATGCGCATCGCAACGCGACTTTGATGCTCTCGAAAAAGAATACGAAAGTAGTTCGATATCCTGTGCTGCTAAGTCTCTTTTCAGAAATCTTCTTTCCAGATTCTAAATGATTTTCATGAGATTTTCTCAACTTGCTGCTTCTGGTGTTTCGACTTTCTTTGTGTCAAGATTTTTCTTTAGGAATAAGGACATAAGGAAAGTGTGTTTTAATTGTTGGAGGGGAATAATTGAAAATGGGTCTTCTTTTTAAGATGAATGTGAAATTGCGAAAAGTTTTCATTTTGAATGTACTCTGTGCTCGTTAGAATTCAAAGCGAGTTCAGTAGAATTGAAAAAAGCTCTTCGATTTTTTGCGCTGAATTTTCAAAATGTGAATTCATTTGCGAATTGAAAAAATTTAGCAATTTTCTTCGATTTTTGTAGAAATTTAAAAAAAAAGTTCGTTAGGAATGAAAATAATTGTAAAAAAATGAAGAGAATTAGAAAGAATTGAAAAATATTTAGAAGGATTGCAAAATATTGAGAAGGACGGAAAAAAATTGAAACGGATTGCAAAAGAGTGGAAAAGATTAAAAAAGATTAAAAAAGATTAAAAAAGATTAAAAAAGATTAAAAAAGATTAAAAAAGATTGAAAAAGATTTGGTGAGATTTGAAATAGATTGAAATATAGTTAAAAGTTGACCAAAATTGACCAGAATGACATAAAATGCATTTTTTGAATTCTTTTAAGAAATTGAACTAGAATTGTAATTAATTCTGTACTAGTTCTGTTCTGGTTTGGCATATATGATCTTCCAACAACTAAATTGTTTTCAATTCTTATAAGAATGATAAAAAAAAATCACCATAGAATTGAAATCAATTTAATGATTGATTTTATTCAATTATACTATTCAATTTTAGTACTAAATGTGCAAATTATTAAACTTTTTAGTTCCTATGGGGATTCAAAAAAGAATCACTGGAATTGAAATTAAATTTAACAGCAAGTTTATTCAATTGTGGCACTGGGTTTTCAAACAGTTGAATTCTTCTTAACTCTTTTGAAGATCTTTTGAGTACTTTTTAATTCAAACAACTCAGCACATTTACAAAGAATAGCATTGCAATTATTTTTTATTTTTCAGACTAAATCTTCGAAATGTTTTATTCTTCCCAGAAAAATTTTAATGAGCCATCAATTCTTTTTAGGTTTTGTAACAAGTAGAAAATGTACTAAGAAGAATTGAAATTTTTCAAAAATAAAAAGCCCATGTTTTGTAGTTATTTTGAGGATAGACAAGAATGCAGTGAAATTGAAAAGAATTCGTAAGAATCGCAAAGAATCCAACAAAATTGAAAAGAAATCGATCGAACTGAAAAGAATGCCATTGAATTAAAAAGAATTCAACAAAATTGAAAAGAAGGTCATGGAATTGAAAGGAATTCAACAGAGTTGAAAATAATTCGATCGAATTGAAAAGAATGCCATGGAATTGAAAATAATTCATCATAATTGAGAAAAAATTGTCAAAATGGAAAAAAAATTCGTCAGAACTGATAAAAAATCGTAAGAACTGAAAAGAATTCGTCAGAACTGATAAAAATTCGTAAGAACTGAAAAGAATTCAGCAGAATTGAAAAGAAGTCGTCAGAATTGAAAAGAATGGACTGGCAATTGTTTTTTTTCTGAAACTTCGAAACGTTTAACCCTTTTAGGGAAAATTAAAAAGAATTGAGCAAATTACTTGAATGTTTTTGAGACTTTAAAAAATAATTGATTAAAATTGAGTAAAATACAATAACAATGAATTCAGAAGAATTAAAAACAATTCAATTCTTTTTAACTATCGCAATAGTTAAGGCAATGCTTCTGTATTAGGAAGCAAAAACAAAATGTTAATGTAAAAAGCGCAATTATTAATTAGAATTAAATTACAATTTTTCTTTATTTTGAAATTTATTCATAAATTAAGAAAAAAAGTGGTTTAAAATATTTCAACTATTTTTCTTTCCTTGTGTAGCTTGTTAACTCAATATTCATAATCATTCACAATTTGTCGCTATCTAAAGTGGGAAATCTTCATGAGTAACTTAAACAGCCTTATCTTATCTAGAAAAACTTTTAAATATCTTAATAACTTAATACAAACAATTCTCTGCACTCAATGAAAGTGAAATATTGCAAACTATTTATAACAATTTCAATTCATATTAACCGTCTTCTTGAAATAAACTTTATGCAATGGATAATTGATTAAAATTAAATCAAGACTTGAATTAACGTTAAATTACGACTAATTATGATTCGTATTACGTTTACGATCAACGGTAAATAGAAAATTGAATGAACATTAAATGGAAAATCGAATTAACATTAAATGGAAAATTGAATTAACATTAAATGAAAAATTGAATTAACGTTAAATGCAAATTTACATTAAATTATGAATACAAATTAAAAGTCATCATTGAACTATGTTCCATTTCAAAAATAATGTTCTAAATTTGTCGGTATTCGCTAAAGTTGTAAACTTTGATAAATTCATGAATTCTGAATTTCAGTTTCGGTATTAATAGTTTTTTAATTCATAACCGTTAATTTTATAATCTTTTAGTCGATAAATTCATGAATTATAACTTATACACTTTTAAATTTATCGAATCAATCTTGCTAGTTAAATTTCAGGCAATATTTATTAATAATAATAATTAAATTTTCAATCGTTAAGTTCTCTGGTTTGATTTATGAATTTTTAATCTATGCGGAATATACGGAACTATAGGTAAACTATATGGGAACTACATGAAACAATTCTTGAGATTTCTGAACGATAATTTCATTAAGTTTGAATCAAGCAATTTATAAATTTTTGAACGAAGGTTTTATAAATTTCTGATTAAACTATTTCTAAATTTTTGAACATCTGATCAATTTTTGAATGAAAAATGTATAAAATTGTAAATTAATGTCACAAAAACTTAGTTTAAAGATAAATTCTAAGTTAAATAAATAAATAATAAATTAACTAAATTAATGAAATAAATTAAAATTTGCAATTTTGAAACCAAATTTCGAAATAATCAACGTTGATATTACAATTTTGATAAAATGAGCAATAAATCTATTTTTATACCGCAATTTACGTAAATTTGTAAAGATGTAAATTTGTAAAGACATAAATTTGTAAAGACGTAAAAATATGTAAATACTTAAAACTGTAAATAATTAAAATTATAAATAATAAATATTGTTAAGTAGACAATTTAAGTATTTTAATTTCAACAAGTTTTATGAATAAAAAATGTAGTTGATATTATAAGGATAAAAAATGATGAGAAACGTTATTCATAAAATGAGTAATTTGTTTAGAAAAATGCAGATAATACAGTATTGACTTTTAATAAATTCCAGTGCATTTCCGCAAATAGCTATAATATATTTTATTAGCTTTGCGGAATTAGAGCGTTTAAATAATGAGCGCACGAAATGGCATGTGTGTTTAAATGAATTTGTATTGAAGATGACATTTCTCGTGTGTGAGTGCCAGCAACAGGCGTCACTATTGCCTCGAAACATTTGACAAACAGTAATAATTTATTCAGATGTTTTTCATGTGCGCATTCGCACAAAGTTATTATACCTTTAACGTCCATCACCTCTCCGCCAATGCCATTTTTTATCAGCATTTTTCACAATTCAAATCTATCCGTCAAAATAATCGACCTTCAAACTATTTTACCTTTAATTCCTCCTTTACTCAAAATTCAGCGAAATTCTACTCAATTCAGAAATAGACGAGAAAACCAATTGAAAATTGAAAATTGAAAAATGAAAATTGAAAATCGAGAAATTGAAAATCGAGAAATTGAAAATCGAGAAATTGAAAATTGAAAATAATAATAAATAGTGAAATTACATTTGAAACATTTTAATTAACCTAATTCTTATACACATATTATTATGATATTTAATATTTTCCATTTCATGCAAATTTTCTATTTGGTTAATTTCATGCAAATTGCACTTTTAGTGATGGATACTTTTTATCTTTTCTAACTTTCTTATCTTCTCTTGCAATTTTTCTCGTTGCGCTAATTACTCGAGTTTTGTGAATTTTCTTACGAATTTCGTTTCTTTGAAAAATTTTCTACGGGTCGCATCTTAAAGAGAAAAATGTAAAAAGAAAAGTATTAAAATAAAAATATAAAAAGAGAATTAGTAAAAGGAAAATGAAAAAGAAAAGTATAAAAAGAATAAGTATAAAAATAACAATATAAAAAGAAAAATATAAAAAGAAAAGTATAAAAAGAAAACTATAAAAAGGAAAATGTAAAAACAATAGTATTAAAATAGACACTTAAAAAAAGCATTAACAGAAAAATTTAATAATTTCTCATTTGAATTAAATCTTAAAATTGATATTCATTTCCTGCAAAACGTTTTTACAGAAGTTTTTTTCTATTTCAACATTTTTAGACAATTCTTATATTTTTTATATAATTAATTTATATTATTTTATATAGTTTATGCAGCAAGGAAGATTTCAAGCCAGACAGTAGAAAAAGCATGCATAGTCAGACCAACGCAGTAAGGAAGATTTAAAGTCAGATAGTAGAAAAAGCAAACATAGTCAGCCCAACTTAAAGAAGATAAGGCAAGCATAGTCAGACCAACGTAAAGTAGATAAAGTAAATATAGTCAGACCAACGCAGTAAGGAAGATTTAAAGTCAGATAGTAGAAAAAGCAAACCCAGTCAGCCTAACTTAAAGTAGAAAAAGCAAACATAGTCAACCCAAGTTAAAGTAGATAATGCAAGCATAGTCAGACAAACGCAGTAAGGAAGATTTAAAATCAGATAGTAGAAAAAGCAAACATATTCAGCCCAACTTTAAGTAGAAAAAGCAAACATATTCAGCCCAACTTTAAGTAGAAAAAGCAAACACAGTCAGACCAACTTTAAGTAGAAAAAGCAAACACAGTCAGCCCAACTTTAAGTAGAAAAAGCAAACACAGTCACCCCAACTTTAAGTAGAAAAAGCAAACACAGTCAGCCCAAATTAAAGTAGAAAAAGCAAACATAGTCAGCCCAACTTAAAGTAGATAATGCAAGCATAGTCAGACCAAAGTAAAGTAGAAAAAGCTACCATAGTCAGACCAAAGTAAAGTAGAAAAAGCTACCATAGTCAGACCAAAGTAAAGTAGAAAAAGCTACCATAGTCAGACGAATGCAGTTAGAAGGTTTTAAAGCCAGACAGTAGAAAAATTAAGCTTCATTTGGTCTGACAATTCTTGCTTTATCTACTGTTTTATTCCAAACCTCCCTTGATGCATTGGTCTGGCTATGCTAGCTTTTTCCACTGGTTTTAAATCTTTCGTCTGACTATGCTTTTTCTTTCTACTTTTTAATTTTCTCTTACTGCATTGGTCTGACTATGCTAGCTTTTTCTACTGTCTGGTTTTAAATCTTTCGTCTCACTGTGCTTCCTTTTTCTACTTTTTAGTTTTCTCTTACTATATTGGTCTGACTATGCTAGCTTTTTCTACTGCGTGGTTTTAAATCTTCCTCACTATATATATATATTTTCAATCTTAAAATAAGTTCGCTTTTTTCAATTTTCTGCCAATGACACCGGAACAAAAAATTAAATCAGTCTGAAATTTAGCGCCCGCCGAAAATGGATAAAAATAAGAAAACAACAAATTTCTCAATCAAGAAATAACGAATGCATTATTCATCTCAATTTATTTTATCGATCGGGAGTTTATTTACATAAAGTTACAGAGAAGCGCGTTCCACGTGTCGGGAAAGCGAGAAGGGATGAATCTAAAGTTGACTGGTGGGCAAAAGGAGAGATGACAAGGGCTGAATGGAAGAAAGCATTCATGACAAGGGCAAATCTTGATTCAGAGCACACAACCTGAAACTGTCGTAGAGTTGGCAAAACAAGTCCTGGGTGGATTATTTTATAGAGCACGACTCGATTCTCGCAACGGATAACGAATTGATCGATGCACCGGTCATCGTAAAACACGCTCGTGTAGACAAAGTAATTTATAAAAAAAAAAGAAAGAAAGACAAAAGGACAAATCAGCACAAGAGAAATTAACACAACATAGTCATTAGGTCTAAGTGATTGCATCAACATTTTAGCACTAATGTCCTAGGACAAATTATCGATTTTATTTTAAATTTATTCTTTCCGAGCAACTGTTTAAATAAGTGCATGATGTATTTTTTAGTTTTGTTGGAAAGTAAAAGGAATATTTTAAATTGATGGAATTGATAAATGGATTATGCGAATGTAGTGTACAAATGTAATAAACAAATATAGTGGACAAATTTAAAGAACAAATATAATAAACAAATATTCTAAATATAATTAACCAATTTAAAAAAGTAAATATAATGAACAAATATTGTAAATATAATTAACCAATTTAAAAAATAAATATAATGAACAAATATAACAAAAAATTAAAAAAATAATAAGCAAATGTAAAGATTTACATTTTTTTAAACAAAACAATTATTATTTGTTACAATTATTAATATTACTATTGTCACTATTATTAAAATTATTATTATTATTATCTTCATTATTACAAATTGTTACGCGGCTGTGATGATAATTATTATATTCAGTTAATTAAATTTGAATTGGTTCTATCAGAATTCAGCTGACAAAAATAGAAGCTAACAATTTACTCCGAATTGAATTATTTTTTTGACAATTTTGTGCAAGGTGAATTTTTTAAATTCTTATCTCTAAAGAGATGAGAAATTAATTTCTTTTAATTTTTTTTTTAATACATTAAAGTACATTTTCTTTTAATATATTAGAATACATATTTTTTAATATATTAAATACATATTTTTTAATATATTAAATACATATTTTTTAATATATTACATACATATTTTTTAATATATTAAATACATCTTCTCTTTTAATATATTAAATATTTATTTTCTTGTAATATTTTGGAAAATAAAATAGACTTTTGGAAAAAAGTTACCAGAAGTAGATTTATATGCTGATGTATCAATGACCCTTAATGGATGCAAATTTGCAAGCTTGAATTTAATTAAAAGCCTCTGAATTAAAAGCAATTGCGAATTTGAAAGCTCCTAAATTTTGGGGATCAGGAATATATTGCAAACTACTAAATTGTATTGATAGTATGCAGATTGAAATTGTGGCGTTTATTTCAATTAAAATGTATCGTTGCTTAATTTTTGGAATAATTATTATTAAACGTTATTAGCATGTATACAATGCGTTTTAGCTTTCATGACAAAGTTATTGTTGATCTAACAAAATTTATTTTAATTTAATAAAAGTTCTACCAGTACAAATTAAAATTGTCCAATGTAACAAAATTTTGCATCAAGTTAATTTTTATTTTTTTAACGAGATTTATATTTTGTTTAATATAGAAATAAATAAACAAGATTTATTAATTCACAAAAAAAACGTAAATTTGTCGTTTGAATTTTTAACCCTCGTTTCAAAAGGTTGTTTTTACTCAAACAATCACGCAGCTAAAGAAAATAATCTACCATTGTTTCGCCCTCTTTTATTTCATTTTAATGATATTAATTTGTCTCTCTCATTTTTTTCTCTACTCGTTACATTATTTTATACAAGTTTAAACAGTGTTAAGTTATTTTTTAACAACAGTTGAATGACAATTTATAATTGCATTTATTTTTGTAAATCTAGTGACAAAATTAAAAATTATTGTTTTTATACTACAGTCAATATTTGGGTAAGGAGTAGCATTAAACATCTTTTTTTAAAAAAAACCGTAAATTCACTTGGATCTTATTTCGGAGAGACTTATTTACAATTTATCGTGATCAGAAAGAGAATTATTAATCTACCAACCTCTATTATGGCTAATACGTTGCAATTTATAATTTTATTTATGTTTATAACTTTAGACTTAAATTTATAAATTACTTTTTGTTACTACTGTCGATGTTTTGGTAAGGAGAAGCATTAAACATTTTGCTTCCTTATAGAGGAAGCATTGTATTTTTAATGTCGTTGATACATTTGAATCGTTATTAGAAGAAACTTATTTACAATTTTTGAGGAGAGTCTAGAAGAGGTGATTCGAGGTTAGGTTTTCAACATCTACGCGTCGTGAGCGAATTTGGAACTTATCTATCATCGATAATATAGGTTCTCTACATCTATTATCGACCGCCACAGACAGTGATCCAATTCCAAGTTTGAAATAAAAAGTAATTTAAGATTCAATATTACCACAAACGGCCCTGTAAAACTTTAAACAACACAACAATAAACAATTAAAATTAATTGCAAATTAGGGAATAAAACTTCTCTCCAAATTTAAAGTCCTTGAAGACTTCCAATTCCAGTTCTCCTAAAGTAGTCAAAACATCTCAAATAACGATTCTCTCTTCTGATGGCCTTTAATCAAGACACCGTACATGAAGAGATTAAATTAAAAAGAAAAAAAGAGAAAGAGAAAAAAAAAGAAAAAGAGGTGAAAAAAAGAAGCCCCCTTCCCTCTGATGGCTCATGCTCAATTACCAATAGATCGTCGTGCTTCGCCAAACGCTCGTCCGTATAATGCACCGACCGATTCCACGGGCATCGAGCAATTTAATTTGTGAATTCCGTACGGGTCGGAATGGCACGAATGGTTTCCAGAAATACATAGCGCTCTGTCCCTAATGACCTGACTGTCCGGTGGTCGAGTCGAGGACAAAATCAATTGTCATATTGAAATAAAGCGCGATCTCTATATTAAAAAGCACATCAATTCTGGACAAGATATGTGAATAAGTTGGCTAGTTTATAAGCCACACGTGCACAAGTGCGTGACTATTTGAATTGGGGCGCGTGCCATCGGCATCGTGCTAATCCTGAACCAGTGCCATGTTGAGTTGCTATAGGACAAGCCAGTGATTGCTCGATTCACACGATAATTACCTACGTATATCCGGAGCTTACACGAGATCCGAGTCTCGTTCAACTCATCGTCCAGAACGTTACGTGAGAGGCTCTCAATTGCTTTTTACCGTTAACTAATGCTCACATTCTTACCCAATTATCGGTAGCGCTATTATTATCATCTAGCATTTAGAAAACCTGAAACAAAAAAATTATGGATATAATCTGCGCGTAAACAAAATTTACTCTCTCTTTCTTCCTCCCTCCCTCCCTCCCTCTCTCTCTCTCTCATTGACTCTTTTTTCCCTAGAGTAATAAGCAGTTGTTTATTTCCCTAGAGAATTAAGCACTTGTTTATTCCCCTAGAGTACTAAACAGTTGTTTATTTCCCTAGAGCACAAAACACTTCTTTATTTCTCTAGAGCACCAACCAGTTGTTTCTTTCTCTAGAGCACTAAACACTTGTTTATTTCTCTACAGCACCAAACAGTTGTTAATTTCCCCAGAGCATTAAACTCTTATTTATTTCTCTAGAGCACTAAACAGTTGTTTATTTCCCTAGATCATTAAACAGTTGTTTATTTCTCTAGAGCACTAAACAGTTATTTATTTCCCTAGAGCACCAAACAGTTGTTAATTTCCCCAGAGCATTAAACACTTATTTATTTCTCTAGAGCATTAAACAGTTGTTTATTTCCCTAGAGCACCAAACAGTTGTTCATTTTTCTAGGGCACTAAATTGTCATTTATTTCCCTAAAGCAATTAACACTTTTATTCCTCTAGAGCACTAAACAGTTGTTTATTTCCCTAGTGCACTAAACATTTGTTTATTTCCCTAGGACACTAAACAGTTGTTTATTTCTCTAGAGCACTAAACAGTTATTTATTTCGCCCTAGAGCATTAAACACTTATTTATTTTTCTAGGACACTAAACGATTGTTTATTTCTCTAGAGAACTAAACACTTGTTTATTTCCCTAGAGTACTAAACACTTGTTTATTTCCCTAGAGCACTAAATACTTGTTTATTTCTCTAGATCAGTAAACTATATTTTATTTCCCTATAGCACTAAACCATATTTTATTTTCCTAGAGCACTGAACCAAATTTTATTTTACAAGAACACAAAACCATATTTTATTTCCTTAGGGCACTAAACCATATTTTATTTTCCTAAAACACTGAACTATTTCCGAATTAACTGTTTATTTCCCTCGAGAAGTAAATTGTACCTAACAGAATCCTGTATTATCCTAAAAATATATTCAGAAATATAAGAATCATTCGTCGATTTAATATTTACTTGATTGTAGTAAATTTTTGTTTGCGTTTTAAGGTTGCGCAATTTAAGTTTTAAGGTATCTTTTTCTTTTCATAAATCTCTAATTCTTAGATGAATTATTTTCAATTACGTTGAGTTTAATGTGAAAGTTGATTAAATTTATGTTTTCTAAAATGTAAAATACAACTGTAGTATTATACAATTAAATTTAAATAATGCGAGTTTATTTGTTAATGGAAACACCATATCAGTTAGAATTCACGATCCAGATGCAAAACAGATTCAAATTTCATGTATCACTTGTCCTAGAACCTTGATTGAAACAATTTTTCCTTGTATTTTACAGTCAAATGATCGACCAACTGGTCAGATTTCAATACCACCGCAGTTGAAACATAGTCATTGTTTTGCTAATTCTCTTGCAATATTGACCTGAAATTATCGAAATACGTCGCATTGCGGGGAATTATTCGAAAATTATAGAGCACGTGTACAATGTGACATGAAATTGCGCGAATTATTCAGAGCTGAAAAAACAAATACCCAAGAATTTTACTCTACAATCGCTCTTATTTGTTTAAAAACACTGGCTAATTTGTAAAACAAGATAATAACAAAAAGTAACTTTATGAAGCTAATTTAATTCAGAGAATCTCATGATTCTTTTTTACTCTCATTTTTTGTCACAAATCTTTGTTTTTGGTTCATGCTTTTTTTCTTTGGGTCATTTTATTGTCTTTGTCTCTTATTTTTTTATTTTTCACTTTTTAGGGACTTTTCTTTTTATCTGGGTTTCTTACTTTTTTATTCTTTTTGCTTGTAACTCGAAAAATAAAATTTTTATTCCAGATGACAAGTTTATGAATCCTTTTTACAATTTTCAGTAAAAGTCGCAATGAACTACTTAAAATGATAACGTTTAACTATTTGGTATTTTAATAGGCGTTCTCAAAACTTTAACGATATCGCTCCACGATATCACTAACTAGGAAAAAATAAAACTTACCTAAACTGTTTTATAAATTCACATAAACTTTTTTAAGTAGACTGCGAAATTGATAAAAAATAGCCTTCTAATAAATACATACGAAAAACTAGTATTCATCGGAAATCGGAGAAACAAATTTTCGTTCTTTAATTCTACTTTGTTGCTTATTTTTAAAATATTCTAATAATAGTAATATTCTAATAATAGTAATATTCTAATAATTCTTCTAATTATTTATAGTCTAATTAATGCTATAAAATAATTTTAGAAAATTAGAATAGTTTTGTTATTCAAAACGATTACAAATAAAATTGTAAATCAACTAACATTAACATAAATAAAAAATAATGAGAAAAATGGATTTTTAAAATTATGATTAGAAAAATTCAGAACGTGAAAAAAAATTCCACAAATTTGCAAGATTTAGAATAATTTGTAGGTCGAAGTAATGAAAGTATTTCTTATTTAGAATTTCAATTGCCATTATCAATTGTAGACAAGAGAATGACAAGTCGTTAAAGACCACTTGAAGATGTCCACTAAATAATATTAAAAAGGACGTGAGTTACGTGACAAATGCAAATGGATCTAACGATTTAATTTATGCCCGTGATGCTAAAAATGCCTGATTTTGTTAGTAATAATAAGCTTCTTTATTTTCAATTGACACTCGATTTTCATAAACCGTATTTTATCCTTTTAAGTAATTTTCCAAAATTGATAAGCTTTTTCCGATAAAGATGAATTTTACTTCATTATTCCATTATTTTTCTAATTTTGTTTCCGTTTTTCCAATTTTAATTTCCATGATTCCTCTTTTATTTCATGATTCCATTTTATTTCAATTTTGTTTTCAATTCTTCGCTATTTTAATATTAATTTCTATTTTCGTTTCCATTTTATTTACATTTTCTTTCTGTTTTATTTTCATTTTTATTTCCAGTTGATTTTAATTTTTATTTCAAGTTTATTTTCATTTTCTTTCTTTTTTATTTCCATTTTTATTTCCATTTCTTGCATCTTAGTTTTAACTTTAATTATAATAACGTTAATTTAATCTTAATTATTTCATCACTTTGGATTCACAAAATAGTATGAATTATTATTTTAATAAAAAAGAATTGAAACAGTTTTTCAGTTCGAATTCATTTTATTTAAAGGTACTACAATTGAATTAAATTGAATTTTCATTTCTAAAAACAATTTCGACTTGCAGGATATAATTTTTATTTTTAATGCCGAATTTTTATTATTAGAACTGATATTAATTTTGATCTCCAGAACTGGAATTCAATTCTAATTGCGCAAAGTGGAGCAGAAATTAAATTTTAATTCGAAAATTAAAATTGAATATAAATCTCAAAAATAAGAATCGAATAAAAAAATTTATTCCATTCGATTTAATTCTATTATGTTTATTTAATTATTCCACACGATCAAGAATGGGTTTTGAATTCAAATTACTAGAAACAGGAATTGAACAAACTTTGTTTCAATTCGATCGAACGTTAAAGCCCCTTTTGTTGTTTGCACACCTTCTGTTTATTGGCGTTTTTAAAAATCGAAAAGCTTGAAAAATAAAAAAGAGACTGAACCTTCCTAGTAGAACAACAAAGTACACTATGCAAAATTATTTGGATCCTAAAAAAAAGGGTACATGTTATTATTACCCTTTTTTAGGGTTAAAATAACAGTGATTTACTGTGAATAAAATAATAACAATAAAATTGAATTTTAGCACTGGAAACAAGTGCAACGTAATTTTAAGAAAAGTACACATCATTGTTTGAAGTAGTTTTGGTGGTGTCGCAGGTCTGGAGCGGGTAGCAGAGGAGTTGATGGGCCGTAGGAGATGGAAGCAATACCAGGACACCCTGTACAGCGGGACTCGCAGCGAATCGTCGGCGACGACGCAGCAACAAGCCCTTCATCAGAGGCTATATCCAACAACACCAGGCTGCAATCTCGATGCAGCTGCTCTGAACCAGGTAGCTCACCTGCGTCCCCAGGTGTTGCCAGCTCAAATAAAACAGGAGCTGCTTATTCCCAAAAACCTCTCGAATCACCATTCCACAAAGGAGGACCAACAGGACCATCCAGAGCAGGAGAAACGGGACCAGGAGGAATCGCATCGTGTCAAGGTCGAGGTCGATCATTCGGAATCCGGAGCTCAGGACTCCAGGACGGAAACGACCACCACCACCACCCTAAACAATACTGTCAACAACACCAACTCCACGAGTGTCCGGAGACGAAACGACGAGAACGGCAACAAAGAGGACACAGAGGAGGAGGTGGAAAAAAGACTCAAGCCCAGCCAGGAGAACGACAAGTCCTCCAATCACCTCAACGAAAACGAACGAACCTCCAGGGAAGAGGATTTGACCAAAGCCAACGACACGGAAGGGACCAAGGTCTCATTTTCTTTATTTTTCACCTACTCTTTCTTCTATAATTCTCCTTCTCTATGGAAATCTATTTTTCTATGAAAAAATGTTTTTTATCCAGGGCGAAAAATCAGGTTTGACTTACTAGGACAGACGGTTTATTTCCCTAGGGCAAAAATGTAGTTTTTCGTCTAGGGCAGAAAATGCGGTAAAATTCCCTAGTTCAGAAAGTCCAATTTATTTCCCAGGGCAGAAAATGTAAAGTTTTTCATTTAGGGCAGAAAATACGGTTTATTTTCCTAGGTCAGAAAGTTCAATTTATTTCCCTAAAGCAGAAAATGTGAAAGTTTTCGTCTAGAGCAAAAGACTACGGTTTATTTCCCTAGGTCATAAAGTCCAGTTTATTTCCATAGAGCAGAAAATTTAAAGTTTATTTGTCTAGGGCAAAAATACGGTTTATCTCCCTTGGCCAGAAGGTTTAGTTTATTTGCATTGTACACGAAATGTAAAGTTTATTTCCCTAGAACAGAAAATGTAAAGTATTCTCGACTAGGGCAGAAAATGCAGATTATTTCCCTAGATCAGAAACTCTACTTTATTTCCTTAGGACAGAAAATGTAAAGTTTATTCGTCTTGGGCAGAAAATACGACCCAGAAAGAAATTTGACCCAGAAATTTGACCAGAAAGTCAAATTTATTTTCCTAGGGCAATAAAATTTATTCGTCTAGGGCACAAAATACTGTTTATTTCCCTTGGGCAAAAGATTTAGTTTATTTACGTTGCACTGAAAATATAAAGTTTATTTCCCTAGGCCAGAAAATGTGGTATGTTTACATAGAGCAGAAAATGTAAAGTTTATTCGCCTAAGATAGAAAATGCAGTTTATTTCCCTCGGGCGAAGAATGTAAAATTTATTCCTCTAGGGCTAAAATACGGTTTATTTCCTCAGAGTAGAAAAAAGGGTTATTTGTCATAGAACAGAAAATGTACTTGTATTTGAAAATGTATGTTGTATTTATCTAGGGTAAAAATGGAAATTATCATCCTGTGACCAAAAATAATTTTTGGATTGCAGGAACGGATAGAAGGAAGCGCTTTGGAGCGAATACAGGTAACACAGGGTCTGTTGAGGGTAAAAAAGGAGGAAGAGCTTCAGGAGCCAGCAGTTCATGGCACTGGATTGAATTCGAACGCGGCGACCAACAACTCGGTTCCAGTGACCAAAGAGACGGAATTGGTTCAAGAAAAGGTGTTCCTTGGAAATCGGAGAGCGAGTCCTCCACCGGAAGATTGGAAGCCGTTGGACAAGTGTTACTTCTGTCTCGATGGCAAGCTGCCACACGACGAGCAGGCGCCCCTTGTAAGTTGCACGACAAAATCCATCCATATCAACAGCTTCCAAAGGAATCTTAGCTTTGAACTCCTTTTTAAAGATTCATGAAGAAGCATCTAACACCTTCTTCCCATCGACAAGTTACCTCATATCCTCAACATCAAACTTCACCTCCTTTACAGAATCACCACTCAATCTAAAAACCAACCACCCAATTTAAAAACCAACCACCTCGTCCAACATCCAATTTGTCAATTCAGAAATCAGAAACACCAACGGGACTCGTCAATTTCTCCTTTCTTTGATCGTATTGAAATTTATTCATAACTTAACACTTGTGGGGAATGTTTAGAAACGGTTATAGCACTTGTGCAAGGTTTCGAATCTGTGGTGTTAAAGATATTGTAGAAATAGGGCGAATTTTAATAAAAACGAATAGTGGAAATGTGGGAAAAATGTGCTAATAGTGCGCAGGAATTTTTGCAATTCGGATGAATTTTTTTGAAAGTAATGCAAAGAATTACTTCGATCTTTTTTTAGCTGGATAATTTTTTAAAAACTGATGTTGAAAGTATTTAAAAGTTTTTTGTAATTCAAAAGAATATTGTAAAGAATAAAAGTAAAAGAATAAAGTAATGCAAAGAATTTCTTCGAATTTTTCTTAGTTGGGTAATTTTTTTAAAACTGGCATTAAAAGTATTTAAGAGTTTTCAGTAAATGGTAATTCTGAAGAATTTTGTTCTATAAAGTAATGCAAATAATTACATCGAATTGTAATTCAATAATTTTTTTAAAACTAGTATTAAAAGCATATACCTAAGACTTTCTGATAATTCAGAAGAATTTTGTTCTAAAGTATAATGCAAAAAACAACTTCGAATTTTTGTCAGCTGAATAAATTTTGAAAATGAACGTTAAAAGTATTTAAAAACTTTTTGGTAATTTAGATGAATTTGTTTTAACACGTGTTAAGGGTACCTAACGGTTTTTTTTATTTATATGAATCTGATTTTCAACTGACTTTAAGGGTACCTAAGAGAAGATGAATCTTGCTCTAAACTGATGTTGAGAGTACCTAAGAGAAGTTGAATCTTGTTCCAAATTGATGTTGAGGGTACCTAAGAGAAGATGAATCTTGTTCCAAATTGATGTTGAGGGTACCACCTAAGAGAAGATGAATCTTGTTCCAAATTGATGTTGAGGGTACCTAAGAGAAGATGAATCTTGTTCCAAATTGATGTTGAGGATACCTAAGAGAAGATGAATCTTGTTCCAAATTGATGTTGAGGGTACCTAAGAGAAGATGACTCTTGTTCTAAACTGATGTTTAGGGTACCTAACAAAAGATGAATCTTGTTCTAAACTGATGCTGGGGGTTTTTCTGAGTCGAATAAATTCTGTTCGAAATTGAATTTAGATTAATCATCTTCTTCGGTTGACCTTGGATGAGTTGGGGGATTAAAAATTAATGGTGGATTTGTTTCTTATTCGCAGAGTCCTCAGAGTGACAGCAGTAGCAGTTCTCGATCAGCTGAGTCTCCAATGTCAGTTCAGGTGGACCCCATGGCGGCATCAGTGGTGGCAGCCGCTCTTGGCACGTATCCAACATTATTGCCACAATGGTGTCTACCACCGAGGGAAGCACCCCACGCTAACATGCAAGCACACCAAGATAATGCGTCAGGAGTCGATCAACCCCTCGACCTCTCAGCCAAGCCCAAAAATTCTCAGGTAAGATCCTCTTCTTCCAATTGCATTTTTCTTTCATCCAAACATCAACAAAACAAGAACTCACGTAAGTTAATGAAACACCAGGGAACTTCGGTCTTTTACTTTTAATTTCGAATTCTATTTTTTTATACTAAATTTTATTTATTTTATTTAGTTTTATTATTTGCTTTTAGTTTAGTATTATTCTTGTTTAGTATTATTCTAGTTTAGTATTATTCTAGTTTAGTATTATTCTAGTTTAGTATTATTCTTGTTTAGTATTATTCTTGTTTAGTATTATTCTTGTTTAGTATTATTCCAGTTTAGTATTATTTTATTTTTGATATTTCAGTTTAGTATTATTTTATTTTTGATATTTCAGTTTAGTATTATTTATTATTTTCGAGATTATTTCAGTTAGTATTTTACTTTTGTGTTATTCCAGATTAGTATTAGTTTAGTTTTATTCTACTTTAGCATTATCTTAGTTTAGTATTATTTTAGTTTAGAGTTATTCTATTTTAGCATTATCTTAGTTTATTATTATTTTAGTTTTATATCATTTGAAATGGCGTAACAATTCCAATTCGACGATCGTTTTGTTCTCAAATTATTGTTGAGAATCTTCAGATGTTTTAGTAGAAAGTTTCGAAAATTGGAAATGTTAGATCATTGTTTTCGTTTTTGATTAATTTCTTTATGATTTTAGACTTTCGAGGAAGTCTACTCTGTGTTCATGAGTTCTGAAGTTTTTTACGTTTGTCCTATAGAAGAATCATCGTCGTTTTCAGGACAACAATTTATCTTTGTTGGAACAACAGAAAATACCTCTGCGAATGCCTGCGGGACTCGATCCTAAGACGCTATTCAAGTAAGTTATTTCATGAATTTTATTTACTCTGCTTTTTTAAAATTTTTTGTCAAATTGATTATCACCTATTTATTATCATCTATTTGTTATCCTCCATTAATTATTATTTATTTAATATCCTTCATTATCATCTATTTATTATCCTCCATTAATTATTATTTATTCATTATCCTCCATTATCATCTATTTATTATCCTTCAATAATTATCATTTATTTTCCTTCATTATCGTCCATTTATTTTCCTCGATTATCATGTATTTATTATCCTCCATTAATGTTCATATATTCATTTTTATCCGTTCATTATTTTGTTATCAGTCCAAAATCCCAATCAAGAAACGCAAAGTTTTGCCGTCCAGGATTTCATTAGTATCCAAAATTCAACTTCAATTATCTGCGAAAGATCTGGATTTAAAGAAGAATGTCGTCTCGAATATTTAATGAAGAATCGCAAGAAACTGTGGAACCAAGAACCCATTTAATGTTATCGACAATTTGTTTTACTGTTCCTATTTCTTAATTGCAATCGACAGTTTTACCAATCCAATCAAAAATCAAATGCACGAATTAAAATTGTTATCTGACGAATAGATCAAAATTTACAAAATCGAATTTAAGATTTATAAGAGCAAGATTAAAATCAACAAAAGCGAGTTCAAAATTGACAAAAGCGAGTTCGAAATTAACAAAAGCGAGTTCAAAATTGACAAAAGCGAGTTCGAAATTAACAAAAGCGAGTTTGAAATTAATGAATGGAGTTTGAAATTAAAGAATGTAGTTTGAAATTAAAGAATAGAGTTTAAATTTTACAAAACCGCGTTATAAGTGTACAAAACCGAGTGATAAACGTACAAAAGTAAAATTGACAAAATTACAGAGCGAATTGTAAAGAATCAGAAAAGCGGATTTAAAATTGACAAAAGGAGGATTAAAATGAAAAATTGAAGCTAAATAGCTGGGGAGTGACGATGCGACTCATTCTGATATAATTTGCACTGCGTGACTAAGGAAGTAATTGGATTCCTCTTGAAAGAAAGATCTCGATTGCACGTGGTGCGATGCAAGTAGATCTATTTGAAACGTGTGATAAGACGCATACAACGAAACTTTAAACTGCAATCTGGCAATGCAGACTTTGGAGAAAGATAACCCTGATTCCATCTGCTAATTAGACAATCGGTTGCGAGATGGATAACCTCAACCTTGCTTTACTAGAAATCTAGTCTAGGAATACAATAGCTTTATCTCTTGTTGAAATTTCTAACCCCTTTATCGCCTCCAGTGACTAACATAAAAATTTTATATAATTCTATTTTGCATCTATTATCTTCCTACATTATTCAAATATCGAGTTGCAAAAATCTGCTTGTATCTATTTCTTAAAGCAGCGGCTCTAACGTTTATCTAATTATTTTTCTCTAACATTTATTTATTATTTACTAATTGTTTTTTATTTACTTTTTTTTAATTTACTACTTGTTTTCTTATTTACTACTTGTTTTTTATTTACTACTTGTTTTTTATTTACTACTTGTTTTTTTATTTACTACTTGTTTTCTTATTTACTACTTGTTTTTTTATTTACTACTTGTTTTCTTATTTACTACTTGTTTTTTTTTATTTACTACTTCTTTTCTTATTATTTTACTACTTGTTTTTTTATTTACTACTTGTTTTCTTATTTACTACTTGTTTTTTATTTACTACGATTATCTTTATTTGCTATTTGTGAATTTTTATTTGCTACCTTTTTACTTTTATTTACTGCTTATTTAATTTTATTTAAACAATAATATGAATTAACATTCTCATTTTTAATTCATTCAGTAGAATTTTGAACATTAAGAATCATAAATATTGATTAATTTCAGTAGGTTTCAAAATTTATCCAACAATTATTAATTTGTCCACTTATTATTACGAACTATCAAGTTTTTGACAAGAAATGGCTTCAAATTTGGCTTCCAGTTTGGCTTCAAAATTGCGTGAAAATTTGCATTTATTAATCGTTTAATAAATAATTGTCAAGTATTAATTGTTTAATTAATTGTTTAATAGATTGTTTAATAAATAATTGTCAAATATTAATTGTTTAATAAATAATTGTCAAATATTAATTGTTTAATAAATAATTGTCAAATATTAATTGTTTAATAAACGATTGTCAACTATTAATTGTTTCATAAATAATTGTCATTTATTAATTTTTCAACAAATACCCACTGTTAATTGTTTAATCAATAAACAATGTTATTGTCATCAAGAATGTACCACGACAGAAAATTTTCATGTACCATAAAAGATAAAATTATTTCCTTGTATAATAAATTTTCAATAAGAAAACGAACGAAATGATTGAAAAACAATAAATTACTTGTCCCTTTTATTCACACTTTTAATTTTGCTTTCTTTTCCCTGAAATATTATTTGACAGTGCGCTAATTTCTTCATTCCGATTTAAACTTTTCTCTTCGAGTTATTGAACCCGTCAATTATCCTCGTCTTTGTTGGTAGGTTACTAGAAAAAAATACAAAAATACATTATTCGATAAATAAGTACTTTTTAGAGAAAAAATTAATCCTGATTGACGTGTTTTTTAACTTATCAGTTATAATATTATATTATTGTTATCTGTTTCATTAGCAGATCTACTCGCGTTTATTTTACGCATAGTCGAGGGTCACAACGAATCTTGGTTATTGAAAGGGGAGAGTAAAAGAACCCATAATGCAGATCGTTGCCCTCATTGAGATTTCGATGTTTTCACAAAGCTCGATTCATATTTTGCGCGTCAAATTTTTATCATCATCTATTATTAGCCCCCGTAATCTACACCTCGTATACATCAAGTCACTAAGTATCTCACACAAATGCCAAGCATTTTCTTTTTCTCGGGCCACTCACAAAATACCCACTGCACACATTCAGCTGCAATTAAACCTCCAGATAAGATATAATCCCTGCTTAAATCCAATCATAAACTTCATTCTGCACGTTGCCAAATCAGGTGTGGAAATTTTTCTTTCATTTTTCAATTTCGTATTCTTATTTCGACTTTTTTTGGGTTGATTTTTATTATCGGATCAATAATTTTTCGTTGCCTAAATTGTATTGATTGAAAATTTTGATATTGAAAAAATTGTTTTTTTTTATTAATTGGATTAAAATTTTTTTCAAGGTTTTGAATCGAAATTATTAAAAATCAGTGTTAAGTATTTGAGTTTTTATTGAAAATCAACTTCTCTTATTGCGGAATCGATATCTTCTCTGTACGTAATTAATACGATTTGATTTAATTAGCTTTATTGGATCTTACCAAAAGTATTCAAGTTTAATACAATAAACCAACTTTCATTCAGACGGTTCAACTTTTTCCGATTTTTCAAATTAATTTTTCAATCATCTGCAAATAGTATCATTACCATTTTTGTACTTTATCAAAGTAAATGTTAAATTAAACTTTAAAAATTGCTGACCCATAAAGTTTTTATTTTTACTTTCAGCTGAATTAATATTTTGATAATTTTTTCATGTTTCAATGTATTTATTATTTTCTTTGTTACATTTTCTTTGTTACATTTTATTTGTTACATTTTATTTGTTACATTTTATTTGTTACATTTTATTTGTTACATTTTATTTGCTACATTTTATTCATTACGTTTTATATCATACGTTTTACTTATTATGTTTCATTTATTATAATTTTTTGATTACGTTGTGTTTTGTTTTATCATTTCGCGTGATCTTATTAAGGTTTTTTTTAATTTTTTGTGGATCGTTGCCTTTTTTGGGCAGATGGATGATTCTGGCTTATCTTCAGCGGAGAAAATTTACGAAGCTTCTGTGGAGGGATCAGCGAACGAAAAAATTGCAGACAGAATGGTAAACAAAAAAGTGCCGATAAATTGAGACTGTGCCACGGTAGCTTGCCTATCAGGCTTGTATATACTCGAAATGCACTTTTATCTGCAAATTCTGTTGACCGACAACCGCGGTCAATGAACTCGTTAAAACAACTCGATCAAGTCGACTAAGAGCCAAGGATAAAAAGACACGCGACCATTTTCTTCAGTTGTTATTCATAATCTTATCAATCTCCTCTGATTTTGCAAAATCGATCAATTTCCAAGTACTCTCGTTTCCAAACACCTGTCGCAAATATACACAATCATCAGTTTATTTCTCAATCCGAAAATTAGCACGAATTTCTTCCTCTTTGTGCAATTTTTCTAGTTAATTAACTTTTTGAATCAATTTTCTTTTAGAGGAAAAACGATAGAGAAATGAAGGGATTTTGAAAACAAAGTTCGATGGAAATTGTTAAATAGAATAAAATGCTGAAAAGGAATCATCGAAGGAAATCTTGGAAAGAATCACCGAAAGAAATCATGAAAAAAATCATCGAAAGAAATCATGAAAAAAAATCACTGAAAGAAATCATGAAAAAAAATCACTGAAATAAATCATGAAAAAAAATCACCGAAAGTAATCATGAAAAAAAACCACCGAAAGAAATCATGAAAAAAAACCACTGAAAGAAATCATGAGAAAAACTCACCCAAAGAAATCATGAAAAAAGACACCGAAAGAAAACATAAAATCAAAAAGGAAAGGAATCATAGAATGGAATCATTAAAAGAAATCATTAAAGGAACCCATTAAAAAACCATCGAAAGAAATCATCAAAAGGGACAAAATTGAGAGACGAAAAAAAAAACCATAAAGACAGTAATTTCACCAAAAAGATTAAAATGACGAAAAGGAATCATCAAAGGAAGTTTTAAAAAACTAAACTCATTAAAAGATGCAATTTTAAGATCAACATTTTTATACAAAGAGAAAAATGAAAATTTTTAATTATTGCTGAGAATGTAAAAAAGATGCTACAAATGAAACATAAATTGAATGAGCAAATAGAGCAGCAATGATCTAAAATAAAAAAATGGCTAGAGAAGCTCGGTTAAATATTATTGAAAGGAATAAAAGGGGTATTGATTTTAGGTAAATTGAAATGAAGCGTCTACTCGATTAACAATAATATAATCAGGTGCTTGAAGAGAAAAGCTGGTTCATTGAAAGGGAACACGTGCCTCGATTTCTCGAGCACGTGAACAGCTTTTGCAGAACTGAGAGTTAACATAGCTTCAATAAGAAGCCCAGTGGCCTGATTGCAACTCAATCATTAGCAGAATTTTCGTTGACGTCACTTTCTGGATGCACGGGTGATTCATAGTTTCCAAATCGCATTTCCAGAACAATGCCTCTCTTCTACGACAAATTTTAAATAATAATAATAATAATGTTGATAAAAAACATCAACGCAGCCAAGAATGCTCCAGATCTTTCTCTTATCGCGAGACTCCAAGAGGCACGTTCTTTTTTGTTTCCCCCATTCCATTTTTTAATTTTCTTTATCCAGAACGTGACTTTTTTCAGAATTTATTGGCCAACAAAAATCTAGAATTTTTTTTTCGTCTTATCGTCTAACAATTTTGTCATTTTTTGATAATTCTCGACTCGAGACGTTGTTTCGAAAATAACTCGAAAAGATGACCAATATTGAGGAAAAATTAACCAATATTGGACCAATCTTTATTTTTTTTTTTATTCAATGTTGGCCATCTTTTCAATTTTATTGTATAATTGGAACATAAAAATTCGTGTTACAAAATGTAATAAAAAGAGTACTTTTTAATTGATTGTTCTATAGATGGAAAACAACCTTGATAATTTTTGTTCGAATTAGTACAGAATTGAAAAAGAATTTTCGCTTTCTAAGATTATTGCGAATTTGCAAAATCCGGTGTTTAGTATGTCTATTAATAAAATCGTTACAATGATTGTTAAAAAATTTTTCTTGTCTAGAACAAATTTTTAAGAAGTTTATAATATAAAGAAATTGAATTCGATGTTTATAAATTTTGTTTGATTTTCAATTCAACGACTAATTGGTGTTTCAATTCTAAGACTAAATTGAATTCGATATTTATAAACATCGTTTGCTTTTCAATTCAAGGACTGAATTGGTGATTATTTTTCAATTCCAAGACTAAATTGGTGCTCGTTTTTCAATTCTAAGACTTAAATAGGGTTTAATTTTCAACTCAAAGGCTAAATTCGTTTGTTTTTCAATTCAAGGACTGAATTGTTGTTTGTTTTTCAATTCTAAGACTAAATTGGTATCTGTTTTTCAATTCGAAGACTAAATTGGTGTTTTATTTTCAATTCTAAGATTAAATTGGTTTTTTTTCCAATTCTTAGACTTAATTTGGGTTTGTTTTTCAATTCTGAGACTTAAATGGGGTTTGATTTTCAATTCAAAGACTAAATTCGTGAATTAGTGTTTATTTTTCAATTCTAAAACTAAATTTGGGTTTGTTTTTTAATTCATAGACTAAATTAGTATTTTATTTTCAATTCTAAAAATAAACTGGTATTTGTTTTTCAATTTAAAGACAAAATTGGTATCTGTTTTTCAATTCGAAGACTAAATTGGGGTTTGCTTTTTAATTCAAAGACTAAATTGGTGTTTTATTTTCAATTCTAAGACTAAATTGGCTTTTTTCCAATTCTTAGACTTAATTTGGGTTTGTTTTTTAATTCTGAGGGTATCTGTTTTTCAATTCGAAGACTAAATTGGTATCTGTTTTTCAATTCGAAGACTAAAATGGTGTTTTATTTTCAATTCTAAAATTAAATTAGGGTTTGTTTTTTAATTCATAAACTAAATTAGTATTTTATTTTCAATTCTAAAAATAAACTGGTGTTTGTTTTTCAATTTAAAGACAAAATTGGTATCTGTTTTTCAATTCGAAGACTAAATTGGTATCTGTTTTTCAATTCGAAGACTAAAATGGTGTTTTATTTTCAATTCTAAGACTAAATTGGCTTTTTTCCAATTCTTAGACTTAATTTGAGTTTGTTTTTCAATTCTGAGACCTAAATGGGGTTTGATTATCAATTCAAAGACTAAATTCGTTCGATTTTCAATTCAAGGACTGAATTAGTGTTTATTTTTCAATTCAGGCACAAAATTGGTGTTTGTTTTTCAATTCAAGAACTAAATTGGGGTTTGTTTTTCAATACAAAGACTAAATTGGTTCATTTTTCAATTCATGGACGAAATTGGTGTTTGTTTTTCAATTCAAAAACTGAATTGATGTTTATTTTTTAATTCTAAGACTAAATGGGGGTTTGTTTTTCATTTCTCTGAATGTTGGGTTTGTTTTTCAATTATAAGACGAAATTGAGGTTTGTTTTTCAATTAAGGACTAAATTTCTTCATTTCTCAGTTCAAGGAATAAATTGGTTTTTATTTTCAATTCAATGACAATTATTACACAAACGAATTGAATCTAAAATACAAAAATATTGAAATAGTTTTTAAAATTGTGTAAATTGAGTGATGAATAAGTATTTAAAGAATACATCGGAGTTTGTTTCTCAATTCAAGAATGATCAATATACAATCAAATTGAATATTATTAAACATAATTTAGTAATAACCAGAGAATATTAAATAAATAATTTTAAGAATGGCCTGATCTGAATATTTAAAATTTGCGGATAAATTTTTAAACTGAAATATAAAAATGTCTTGCCTATTCAAGAATAAATAATTAATTAATACCAAACTGCTGAATATTAATAAAATATTAATACTAACAATACTGAAAATTATTTTCTAAATGTTTAAATTAAACCGTTTAGAAAAAATGAAATTGAGCGGTCCCATGCAAGAACACTTCAGGCGCGCGAACTTTTCATTTTCTACTTACAGTATTGGTCAGACGAAGCACGTAAACTAGTACCTACTATGTCTGACCAATACTGTAAGTAGAAAACAAAAAGTTCGCGCGCCTGAAGTGTTCTTGCATGGGACCCCTCAATTAATGGTTTTGATTGATAGAATAATAAAGTAACATTTTAATTGGAATTAGTGGAATAAAATGTGACTCTTAATAAGAAAAGAAACAAAAATTAACCGAATTTTTGACGCCTCATAAAAATTCGACTCTCTTCACTCTCGATTGGTACCAAAAACTCAAAGTTGGATTTTTGGAACCTAAAGTCCCTTTTCTCGTGAAGCAACCCAAAGTTGAAAGTTTAAGTTTAACCTAAAGTTGAAGCTTTAAAAGTTTTTTAATAATGATTTGATTGACAAAATAATAAAATAACGAAATAATAAAATAGTGAAATAAGGAAGTAATGAAATAATAAAATAGTGAAATAATAAAGTAATGAAATAATAAAATAATGAAATAATAAAGTAATGAAATAATAAAATAGTGAAATAATAAAGTAATGAAATAATAAAATAGTGAAATAATAAAGTAATGAAATAATAAAATAGTGAAATAATAAAGTAATG
>WNHD01001478.1:0-18822 GCA_011057455.1 Ganaspis sp. Gsp50 | reverse complement strand
AAATATTTTAAATAAATTCTAAATATTTTTAAATATTTGGAAGTATTTTGAAACAGTCTGAAGGTTTTTGAAATATTTTAAATAAAGAAATTTAAAATATTTTAAAAGTTTTCGAAATATTTTAAAGAAATGTTAACTATTTTTAAATATTTTAAAGTATTTTGAAGTCTTTTGTATCATTGGGAAGCATTTGGAAATATTTTAAAGAGATTTTAACTACTTTTAGTTATTTTGAAGCATTGGCAAGTATTTGTAAATATTTTCAAGTATTTTCAAGTATTTATATAAATCTTGTGAAGTATTTTGAACTAATTAAAATAAGTACTCACTTATTTTTTAAATATCTTTAAAATATTTTTAAATCTTGTTATATCTTATTTAATACTTAAAATACTAAGACTTTTAAAATATTTGAACTGTTTTCAAGTGTCTTTAAATATTTTGAAGTCTTTTTAAGTAATATAAATGATTTTGAACTATTTTAAAGTAATTTTAAGTATATTTTAATATTTTTAAATATTTCTAAATATTTTTAAATATTTTAAAATATTTTGAAGTATTTTGAAGTCTTTTTAAGTGTTGTTAAATATATTGAAGTATTTGAAAGTATTTGAAAATATTTTAAAATAATTTTGAAGTATTTCTAAGTAGTCTGAAGTATTATTGTTTAAAAATTATTAAAAAAAAAACTTATTAAAAATTAGGGAAAAAGGGGAAGAAATACTTCATTTTAGGTGTTTTATGGGATTTTCTTTAAAAAAGGGGGAAAAGGTGAAAAAAGGGAGAAAAGGTGAAAAAAAGAGGATTAGGTAAAAAAGGGGACGAACTGTGTTCCCTGAATAAGTAAAAAATTTATAGTACATAGTTTGTTTTTATTTATTTATTGTAATAATTGTTTCTTTTTTATAAAATATACAAAAGTAATAAAGTATATAATATATTATATAATTCTATAATATATAATATAATAATAAGTATATATAATAAATATAACAACTATCATGGCGAATATAAAATATGTATGAGTCATATAAATTGCACACACTTTTTTCATTATTATTACAATTTTTCATTATAATTTTGTATTATTTTATATTTCTTTGAGTTTAGGCACCTCGAATCTGTTTCCAAATGCAGTGACGACCTGCTTCAAAGTGTTCATTGCGCAGTAACATTCCAGAGAATTAAGCGGCAAATATTGTATTAATACTTGGACAATGTTTTCTAAATCCTTGACGATATTTGGCTTGCTTTTAATGACTTTGCACTTGTCAGTTACGGTTTTAGCATTGTTTAATAAATTCGTATAATCCTTAAGTTGAGTCAATGCATTTATCACTTTTCTTTTAGCAGAATCTGATTTTAATGATTTGATCTTTAATCAGAAAAACAAGAAGAAATGTAAGTAATATAAATATAATATAAACAAAGATTCGAAATATTGAATAGTATTTTATGGTTCTGTTTCCTTCCACAAAAAGACAAAAATTAGGAAATTTTTATTCATTATAACTTACAGGAACGTTGGTCATTTTTGAAAGTGTTGGCCAGTTTTGTTCACAAGGGTCACATTCGCATGTAATAAAGAACTCCTTCGTTAACCTTAATTGTCTCTCTTTTTTTGTAACATCCCAGTATGGCAGACCATAGTCAAAGAATATCTGAAATAAAAATTAATTATTAATTGCAGAACAGCAGAGAAAAATGTGTATCTTGCGCAGTACATATTTTATTAACTTTTAGGGTTCTGTACGCAAACCTTTTAGGGTTCTAGATAATAATAAAGATAAAAATAATACAGATAATAATAAAAATAATGATATAAAAATTATTATTTTTATATTTTTATTTTTATATTTTTATATTATAATAAAATTTCTTAAAAATCAAAAAAATTGTGAAAAAACGAGAATAGTTGTAAAAACATTTTCATGATTTATTTATGTAAATAAAAGTGTTTTTATAATAAGTTTCTATTTCTATTAATACTAATTTTGAGTTTAAATTATTTTGTAAAATATGTTGTTTAATATATTATATTATAATATATTATAATATAAATAAATAGCAACAAAAATAACAAACATGTCAATTTAGTCAAACTAAAATTAATAACTAAGTTTATATTGACATTTGCTAAAAAAAAACTATTTTTTCACATTAATGAAAATTTTTGTTAATTAATCTTGTGTTATTATTATTTTTATTATTATTATTGTATAACAATATTTTAAAAACAAATATCATACAAATTATTTTAAGAACAAATATCATACAAATTATTTTAAGAACAAATATCATACAAATTATTTTAAGAACAAAATCATTTTTTTATAAAAATCTGAATAAAAACACTTATATTTACATAAAATAACAATCAACATTTTTATCTTTAACGTGAGTTAAACACAATTTTTGTTACTTGTGTATCCTTTTTTATTGGACGCATAGCATAAAGCACAAAATGTCCTTTTGATACCGTTCGACAAACATTTGGGATACAGCTGTGATTAATAAAACTAACAAATGACATAATCATCAGACCGCAATTTCGATACTTCGAAATACATTGTTCCTGATACTGAAAAACATAAAAAAATGAATTATACATACGAGAACAATTAAAGAATTTTCGCAAAATTACGATTAATTTTTATTATAACTAATAAATAACTAATAAATAACTAATAAATAACTAATAGACTAATAAACTCTTTCATAATTTTCAAAACTTTAATAATTAACATAATATTAATTTGAATTTTGATCGATATAATCACTATTATTATTTAATAATTAACATCTTTTGTAAATGAACATTGTGGTAATTTTTTACCGATGCTGAAATGTATACCTACTGGATATAAATTAGTTGCAATTATTTGAAAATGACGTAAAATTAATCCTCCAATAAAGACGGCATTGTCGTTTTCAAGCAAAGAAGTAAAATCATTGCTTTTGAAAGTTTTATCAAAAAATGCAGAGCACGTTGCCATGTAATACAATATTAATACGGCTTCGAGAGATCTTAAAAAAAAGTAAAAAATTGGCCTGTTTTCTGCATTTGTGTGCAGATTATAAATACTTCTATAAGTGTTGCTGTGGAGCTTTCCATCTTCTGAAAATCCTCTCGTTCTTGGATCTAAAAACATTTAAAAAACTTGAAATTTTCTCTCAATTTTATATTAAATATTAATGATAAAATGTACATTAATGTTTATAAAGAATTTACATTACTCATTTAAATTAAATGTAAATAATTAATAATTAAAAATAAATAATTAATAATTAAAACTAAATAATTAATAATTAAACCTAAATAATTAATAATTAAAACTGAATAATTAATAATTAAACCTAAATAATTAATAATTAAAACTAAATCACGATTTTCTATTTTAAACAAGTTTTGGAACCAGTTTTGAAACAATCTCAAAACTTTTGGAACGGTATTATATTTAATTACCTATGATACCTGTCAAAAATTATTATCGCTCTTTCTTCCATCAATATGCAGAGAAAAAATTACCTGCTTCTTCATATGAATCGATTTTAGATAATTCGTCTTTCAACTTTTCAATGCTACCGAATTCTCGAACTGCCAAAATTACAAGCCTCAAGCAAAGAAAACCTGTTGAGCAGAAAATTCTATTTCTAAGTTCACCAGTCACAGGACATTCGATATCGTGATACGCTTTCCAAGCGAGGTCTTTACAATTTTTCGAGCAGTAAAGAACACAAACGCAACTATCGCATGGAATACCAGTCCAAGCAAATTTCAAACAATGCGCACAATGCGTGTACATTTTATCAATAAAAGGTGCTAATGCGTACGGTTTCTCAACAGCTAAAATCTCTCCCGGTTTAATGTCACGAGCAGCAACCGTGTGTCTTCCAAATTTTGGATTATACTTCAAAGCCACTGCGTTAGTGGCGGCAGGAATTTCATTTTGCGATACAATAATAGGCAAATCTTGATCAAAATCGTCTTGTTTTTCTTCTTTATTAACTTCCCTAGCGGCGGTTAATTTATTTTTTAGAATCTCTTTATTCGAAGCATCTAATGACATGTCGTTCATCAATTTTAAAGTTTCTTCGTAAACTTCGCTCAATTCTGCACTTCCCAAAAGTGCCAAGCATTCGGTTTTGCGGAGCAATAATTTGTGTTTGAGGTTATCAGGATAATTTAATTCCAAAGCTCTGTCGATATCTTGTACAGCTTCAGAATATTTTCGCAAATGGAACAAAACTGCGGATCTGTTGGCAAAACCGAGAGCAAGTTGCGACGAATTATTTGGTGCAAAGGCTATACTTTTGTTGTAAAGCTCTAACGCTTTTAAATATTCCTCTGCGTCACGTTTCGAAAGGAAAATTCTATTTCCTTCGTTTTTGAACTTTAAGGAATCACTTTGGTTTTTATTCTTATTTTCTTCAGATTGAGTTGATATGAAACCATGATATTTAGCTGCGGCTGTCAATATTATGGAAATTCGGCATTTATCGCTTGAAGCTAACTTAAATTGTTCTAATAAATCCTTTCGCTCTTCTTCTGATAGGATGAAATTTAAATTTGAATTCTTTATATAGTTCAAAGAGTCAGAGTCAAAGGTTACAGAAGGCATTTTTAGCGGGTGTTTTTGAGGTTGTGCAGGTTATGTTGATTATTTTGACGATTTTGACAGAATTCTTTGAGGTTATGTGGCCTGGGTGTGACAATTCGTGGGCAATTCAATGACAATTTCAAACGCACATAATTCCAATTTTTCAATCAGCGGGTGTCATGCAAACGGTGGAAACACTACACTGTAAAAAAATCATTAGTAATTTTAGACTGTGTGTGCAAAAAAAAACACTTATTCCCACTTTTATAAAACTTTTCGTGAACGTCGTTCGCGAAGCTTTTGGCCTCACGTCTCCAATTTATATATAGATTTTAATGTTTGAACTGGGAGAGTTTCTCTCTGCTGGGAGTTGCGATAAGAAAACAATACAAGATATGAAAATAAAATAAAAGTATTTTGTATTATGTATCAACTATTTTTTCCAAGTTTAAGTTTTTTTTACAAAATTATGTATTGTGAAATAAAATTAATAAATTAATCATATAAATCTCATGGAATTTTCATTTATATCGTGGAAATTTGTTTATTTTATTTAATTTCTTTACTTTATGATGTTGAAAAGATTTTACCGAAATTTTAATCTCTTTTTTAAAGAAAAAACTTCAGAATACTTCAAATTGTTTAAAAATTCTTCGAACTTTTAAAAAATACATAAAAATACTTAAAATTACTTTAAACTATTTCAAAACGCTTCAAAATTCTTAAAAATATTTCCAAATCTTTCCCAATACTGCAAAATATTTAAAGACACTTAAAGATTCAATATATTGAAATATACTTAAATTTTGAAAATTGATTTATAGACCTTAATTATTAATATACTTAAATTATTATAATATTCACAATTTTTGTTTTTTATTGTTCTTACTGTGTTTTTATTGCTATCTTTTTTTTTGTTCGACGTCTTTATATAAAATATACAAAAATGCTTTTCATTTTTCGTTTGAAAACAACGAAGATAAGAAATATACAAATTCAAAACAAAATAAAAAATATGTATTTAAAACGTATTTAGAAAAGTATTTAAAACGTATTTAGAAAAGTATTTAAAACTTATTTAGAAAAGTATTCAAAAGTATTGAAACATATTAAAAAACGAATTCAAACTTATTTAAGAACATTAAAAAATGAATTCCAACTTATTTCGAAATATTAAAAAACGTATTCAAACGTATTTAAAACAAGAAATATCCTCCTAATGATACATAAATTAAAAAACTGATTATACTTGTCGGAGTTGAGGTACTTCGAATCTGTTTCCAAATGCAGTGATGACTTGCTTGAGAATATTCACAACATAGTATAATTGCGAAGAACTGAGCGGAAAGTATTTCATTAATAATTGGTCAATTTTTCCTAAATCCTTGACGATATTTGGCTTGCTTTTAATGACTTTGCATTTTTCAGTTAAAGTTTCAGCATTGTTTAATAATTCATTATATTCCGCGAGTTGAGCCAATGCTTTTAGCACTTTTCTTACATCAGAATCTGATTTTAATGAATCGGTGTGTAACTAGAAAAACAAAAAGAGAAATAAATACTATACAAATAATACATAATACATATGTAATAATATAAAAGTTTATCAGAAACTTTTATATTATTATGTATTATTATTAATATTATTATATTTTATTATTATTTATTTATTATTATTATATTTTATTATTATTATTTATTATTATATTTTATTATTATTATTTATTATTATATTTTATTATTATTTATTATTATTTATTATTATTATTTATTATTATTTATTATTATTATTTATTATTATTATGTTACATATGTAATATTTTTAATTCAACAAATTTAAAGAAATTTCATTCAATTAAATTTAACACTGTTGAATTAAAGATATTTGAGTATTTTTTAGTTCCTTTTATTTCATCTTTCGCTTTCACAAAAATTTTAACTCATTTTAACTTACAGAAACAGGGTCTAGATCATTTGAAACCATTGGCCAGTTTTCTTGACAAGGATCGCAATTGCAAGTGAAAAAATATTTTTCAGCTAATGATGATTGTCTCTCTTCTTTTGTCGTGTCCCAATAAGTTTCGCCGTAGTTATCAAATATCTAAAATAAAAAATTATCTAATATAGCAGCACATCAAAGAAAAATTTGTATTTTGCAATATTTTATTGTTTATTAATTTGTTTTACTAATTAATGTTACTTTGCTTATTAATTCGTTTTACTAATTAATGTTACTTTGTTTATTAATCTGTTTTACTAATTAATGTTACTTTGTTTATTAATCTGTTTTATTAATTAATGTTACTTTGTTTATTAATCTGTTTTATTAAATAATGTTACTTTGTTTATTAATTTGTTTTATTAATTAATGTTACCTGTGTATCCTTTTTTATGGGTCGCAGAGCATAAAGAACAAAATTCCCTTTTAAAACAATTCGACACGCATTTGCGTTGCAACTATGATTTATAAAACTAAGAAAAGGAACAATGGACAGTCCGCAATCTTCAAAATCCAAAATTCGTTGTTCTTGATACTAAAATACAAAAAAAGAAATATTTATACACACAGGCACAATTGAATACTTAATGTTACAATTTTACTAGTTATTATTGTTACAATTTCTCATTACTACTAAATCTATTTTATAATATTTTAAAATTGAAATATTTTGTATTTCTCGATTGAAAATTACGAAATTTAAGAAATATTGTATGCAAATAATACAATACAAAATACAATATTTTACTTTTTAATTATAAAAAAAGTAAATAAAAAAAATGAAAATAAATCTTTTATAACAAAAGAAAATTGTGGTAAAAAAATGAAAATAAATCTTTTATAACAAAAGAAAAGTGTGGTAAAAAAATGAAAATAAATCTTTTATAACAAAAGAAAATTGTAGTAATTTTGTTACTGATTCTGAAATGTATACTTACTTGATATGCATTACATGCAATTATTTGAAAATGATGTAAAAGTAATCTGCCAATAAATCTAACATTTTCGTCTTCAAGCAAAAAAGTGAAATCATTGCTTTTGAAAGTTTTGTTAAAAAATGCGGAGCACGTTGCCAAGTAATAGAGAATTGATACGGAATTGTGAGTCATTACATAGAGTTGAACATTTTCCCTTTTTTCTGTATTTTTAACAAGATTGTAAATACTTCTGTAAGTATTTAGAGCTTTCCATCTTTTGAAAATCCTTTCGTTCTTGGATCTAAAAATATTTATAAAACTTGAAATGAACATTCCTTTGAGAAATAGTTTTTCACAAATTTTCGAATCATCGTAATACTCTTGGAGCGTGATTATTTAAATTCCATTAACTATATTCTCGACATTTTTGTTTCTTTAAAACGATAGTTTTTATGTTTCCTTAAAACGATAGATCTTATGTTTCTTTAAAACGATAGATTTTATGTTTCTTTAAAACGATAGTTTTTATATTTCCTTAAAACGATAGTTTCTATATTTCTTTAAAACGAGTTTTTATATTAATTTAAAAGTATAAATTACCTGTTTCACGTGAATCTATTTTAGTTAGTTCGGTTTTCAAATTGTCGATGCTACCGAATTCTCGAACTGCCAAGATTACAAGTCTCAAGCAAAGAAAACCTGTTGCGCAGAAATTTTGACTTATAAGTTCACCAATCACAGGACATTCAATTTCATGATATTCTTTCCAAGCGAGGTCTTTACAATTTTTCGAGCAGTAAAGAACAAAAACGCAACTATCGCATGGAATACCAGCCCAAGCAAATTTTAAACAATACGCACAATGAGTGTACAATTTGTCAGCTTTAAGTGCCAATGCATACGGTTTTTCAACAACTAGTACCTCTCCCGGATTGATTTCACGAGTAGCAACCAAATGTCTTCCAAATTTTTTATTATACTTCAAAGCCACAGCATTAGTGGCAACGGGAATTTCATTTTGTGATACAATAATAGGCAAATCTGGATCAAAATCGTCTTGTTTCTCTTCTGGAATAACTGCCCTAGCGGCGGTTAATTTGGTTTTTAGAATCTCTTTATTCGAAACATCTCCTGACATGTCGTTAATCCATTTTAAAGACTCTTCGTAAACTGCATTCAACTCTCGACTTCCCAGAAGTGCCAAGCATTCCGTTTTTCTGATTAACAATTTGTGTTTCAGATGAGCAGGGTAATTCAATTCCAAAGCTCTGTCGATATCTTGTACAGCTTCTGAGTATTTTTGAAAATGGAACAAGACAGCAGATCTGTTTGCAAAACCCAAAGCTAGTTCCGTTGAATTATTTGGCGCGAATGCTATACTTTTTGAATAAAGCTCTAAGGCTTTTAAATACTCTTCTGAGTTGCGCTTTGAAACGAAAACTCTATTTGCTGTGGTCTTGAACTCTTCGGAATCAATTCGGTTTTTAACCCTATTTTTCTCAAATAGAGGAGCAGGTATCAAAGCATATTTACTTGCAGCTTTCAACATTAAGCCTATTCGACAATCATCGTTTGAAGCTAATTTAAATTCTTCTAATAAATCGTGTTCCTCCTCTTTTGAGATGCATTTTAAATTCTTCTTAAAGCCTACGGATTCGGAGGCAAGGGACATTTTTTTCCGGTGTTGTATAAACGGAACAAACGAAGTGCGCAATTGCTACAATTATAGGTTAGAAATAACTCTTTTCTTATTCTTTAGTTGGGCGAAGATACCGCATTCATTATCACTTTCAACTGGTATTTACAAACTTTTTAAAAAGTCTTCTAAAAACTATACGAGAATATACAATATGCACAAATATGAAAATTAGAAAAAAGAATAGCGAGAAGAAGCAAGGAAAAATATTTTCACTGTACCTATATTTATTACCAGGGATGAGAAGAAAAGATTGAAGAACGCAACGTAACTTACGTCAATGCTTTTACTACTTTACGCATATTTACAGCCTCATTTACCTAAAGCTGCATTCACATCTTCTGTTAAACTTGTCCAAATCGAAATATCAACATTAGAGAGAGAGAGACAGATAAACAGTATCTTTATTTAGTCCATCGTAGTCCGTAGATTTTGCGTTTTGGACAAATTTAAGAAGAGGTGTAAATGGGTGTAAATGTACCTTAATAATTACAATTATTTGGATGGTACTTTCTCGTTAAATTTAGTTTTTATTTGTTTTTGTTTTTTAGGTTACATTTAATTAACACTAAAAAACAATCTATACAAAGTTTTGTACAATAAACTTCACGAAAATAGTATTAGGATAAAATATATAATCAATGTTTGATAACAATTCTCGTTGAAGTACACACTTCTTTTACGTTATTATTCACCAAAAGAGATCTTATCTTAATTGACAGATGTTACATTCTTTTTTTTCTGTCTTCGATGTTTTTATTTAAAAATACACAAAAATGATTCTTTTCATTTTTCGTTTGAAAATAACGAAGATAAAAATTACAAATTATAAAACAAAATAAACATTAAGTTGTATGTATTTAAAACGTATTGTATCGTACTAAAAAAGTATTCATTCGCATTGAAATGTGTTAGAAACGCATTGAATCTTGTTAAAACGTATTGAAACATTTTGAAACTTATTAAATCTTGTTAAAACGTATTGGAACATTTTGAAACGTTTTGAAACGTATTGAATCTTGTCAAAACGTATTGAAACATTTTGAAACGTATTAAATCTTGTTAAAACGTATTGGAACGTTTTGAAACGTATTGAATCTTGTCAAAACGTATTGGAACATTTTGAAACGTATTGAAGCATTTTAAAACATATTGAAACATTTTGAAAAATATTAAAACAAAAAAAATGATTTCTTGATGATATATAAATTGAAAAACTGAACTTTACAACTGCTTTAATTCAGGTACCTCGAATCTGTTTCCAAATGCATTGATGACCACCTTCAAAGTGTTTACAGCATTGAAAAATTGCAAAGAATTAAGCGGATAGTATTTCATAAATACTTGCACAATCTTTCCTGAATCCTTGATCATATTTGGATTGCTTTTAACGATTTTGCACTTGTCAGTAAGGGTTTTAGCATCCATTAATAAATCATTATAATCTAGATGCAGATTCACTAAAGTTTGCAATTTTATTCTGTCAGAATACGATTTTATTGAATTCATCTGCAACTAAAAGCAGAAACAATTATTAAATAAATACATAAAGATTTGAAACATTGAATATTATTTTTGTCATTTTTTCTTTTTTATAAAACACATTTTTGACTTTTATAAAATATAGACTTTTTAAAATTTTTTTAAAATTAACTTTTTCTTCACTTCTACAATACAGCTTAATTTTATAAAATAATACATAATATGAAAACACAATTAAAACTAATGAACAATGTTATCAAATTATTATTTAAAAAAATAGAAAATTATGACTCATTTTGACTTACTTCAAAAGGTGTCAATTTTGAAAGTAGTGGCCAGTTTTGTTGACAAGGGTCACATTTGCACGTAAAAAGGTATTGCCCCGCTAACTTTGATTGTCTCTCTTCTTTTGCAACATTCCAGTAAGTTTTACCATAGTTATCAAAGAGCTAAAATAGAAATTAATTGCAAAAAACGAAATAAAAATGTGTATTTTTGCAAATATTTATATGTTACCTGTGCATCCTTTTTTATTGGACACAGAGCATAAAGCACAAAATGTCCTTTTAATAAAGTTCGACAAGTATTTGCGTTGCAGCTGTGATTTAAAAAACTCAGAAATGGCACGATTGACGTTCCGCAATCTTTATAACCCGAAATACGTCGTTCTTGAAACTGAAAAACACAAAAAAATCATTTATTCATTCAGGAATAATTAAAGACTTTTTGCAAAGTTACAATTAATTTCTTATAATTAAAATTCTATGCTTTAAAAACATAAATAATTAACAATATACTTACTTGATATGCATTACATGCAATTATTTGAAAATGACGTAAAATTAATTCTCCAATAAAGACAACATTGTCGTTTTCAAGCAAAGAAGTAAAATCGTTGTTTTTGAAAGTTTCACCGAAAAATGCGGAGCAGGTTGCCATGTAATACAAAATTAATACTGAATTGTAAGTCATTAAAAAGAGTTGAAAAATGTGCCTTTTATCTTGATTTGTAATGAGATTGTAAATACTTCTATAAGTATTACTGTGGAGCTTTCCATCTTCTGAAAACCCTTTGGTTCTTGGATCTAAAAAACATTTATAAAAATTGAAATTAATTGTATCTTATCATCTCAATTTTAAATTAAAAATGTATATCGAAATATAAAGTAATGTTAGTGCTTAGATTAATTTAAAAGTAAAGAAAATAAAATAAATAAATAAAAAGTAAACAAAATAAAAGAAATAAATAAATAAAAAGCAAAGAAAATAAAAGAAATAAATAAATAAAAAGTAAATAAAATAAAATAAATAAGTAAATAAAAAGTAAAGAAAATAAAAGAAATAAATAAATAATTTAAAACAATGACACTTGGAACAAAAATGTCATTCTTGAACGTTAAATATCTATGATAAAATAAATAAATATATTAAAAGTAAAGAAAATAAAAGAAATGAACAAATTAAAAGTAAAGAAAATAACCTGCTTTACACGAATCTATTTTAATTAATTCTTCTTTCAATTTTTCGATGCCACCGAATTCTCGAACTGCCAAAATTGTAAGTCTCATGCAAAGAAAATTTGCTTTGCAGAATTGCAGATCTAAAAATGCACCGGTCACAGGACATTCAATTTCATGATATTCTTTCCAAGCGAGGACTTTGCAATTTTTCGAACAATAAAGAACATGAACACAATTTTCGCATGGAATGCTCGCCCAAGCAAATTTCAAACAATGCGAACAATGAGTGTATAAATTGACAGTTTTAAGTGCTATTGCATACGGTTTTTCGACGGCTAAAACCTCTCCTGCTTTAATTTCACGAGTCGCAACCAAATGTCTTCCAAATTTTTTATTATACTTCAAAGCCACAGCGTTAGTGGCAACGGGAATTTCATTTTGTGATACAATAATAGGCAAATCTGGATCAAAATCGTCTTGTTTCTCTTCTTTACTAACTTCCCTAGCGGCGGTTAATTTATTTTTTAGAATCTCTTTATTCGAAGCATCTACTGACATGTCATTTATCCATTTTAAACTTTCTTCGTAAACTGCGTTCAACTCTGCACTTCCCAGAAGTGCCAAGCATTCCGCTTTTCTGATTAATAATTTGTGTTTGAGGTTAACAGGATAATTTAATTCCAAAGCTCTGTCGATGTCTTGAACAGCCTCCGAGTATTTTCGCAAATGATACAAAACTGCAGATCTGTTTGCAAAACCGAGAGACAATTGCGTTGAATTACTGGGCGCAAATGCAATACTTTTGTTGTAAAGCTCCAAGGCTTTTAAATATTCCTCTGCGTCACGTTTCAAAAGGAAAATTTTATTTCCATCGTTCTTGAATTTTTCGGAATCAATTTGGTTTTTTACCTTAGATTTTGCAGATGAAAAGGCTGGTATCAAACCGTATTTACCCGCGGCTTTTAACATTATGGAAATTCGACATTTATTGCTTGTAGCTAATTTAAATTGTTCTAAAACATCTTTTCGTTCCTCATCTGAAAAGATGCTGTTTAAAATATCCTTAAAGCCCAAGGAGTCAAAGTCAATAGGTATTGACGGCATTTTTAGCGGGCGTCGTGTAAACCTATTACTACGTTGTGTAAACGGTCCAAGCACTGATTTTTGTCGAATGCAGGTTAGAATTTACTTTTTCCCCAGATTTTTGCTTTGGTTTGGAGAAGATGCTTTTAATCATCACTATTAAACTAGAAATCAAACTCCTATAAAAAATTCTTTTAAGGAAAATTCAGTGTACATGGTGTACACAAACATTACACAAAACATAAAAATTAGGGAAAAACCATGGGAAAAACAAGAAAGCTTGGAAAATATTTTTTAACAATTCTGACCAGTGATGAGAAGGTGGAGAAATGTAACGTAACATGCGTAAATTCTTTTAATCCGTGAAAGTTATCGTTAAGCTGCATTCACATTTCACACCTGTGTCATAAACAACAAAAAATACAAGTATGCAGTTATTTCGAATTACTAGATTCCCCTAGAAGACAAGGCATTTGTGCACTGAAGTGGACAAGTTTAATAAAAGGTGTGAATACAGCTTTAGTTTTCTGCTCTTTTGTGGTTTTCTACAACCATGTGATTATACATTTACGATTCGTTCTAACCACAAAATGATGCAGCTCGAATATTAAAAAAATTACAATAATTAAAAACTAAACATTTCTTTTTTACTTCTTGACTTCTTTTTATTAAGAATAAATATTCGGTTTTTCACAATGTCATATAAACACCTAGTTTAATGCAACAAAATGCTTTTATTGACAAAATTACTCTACAAATCTTGAAAAAATGTAATAAAGTGACATTCCACTTTGAAACAACTGTTTATAAAAATAGTTATATACATTTTCTTTACGACAAAACACATTTAATAATTTAAATTTTACAATTGCTTCGTCAATTCAACAGTTTGAATTACAGTTACTAAAAGTACTTTTTGAGAATCAGTTGAAATTTGAAGTTCATACACAATTAAAATTCAAAACGATAAACATTTCAGTTTATACATTTTCCGATAAAATGAGTATCAATTTCTGTAATTGTTGAAAATGTTTAAAAAATGCTTAAAATTGTACTTCTAAAAATACATGAATCTTGATAGCATGCTGACACATCTTTCTTATAAAATGGAGCGTTCAACGTCGATTATTTTTTAATATACGTCGATATTTCTTTTTAAAACGCATTTATTTTTAGATACAACGAGTGTTCTTTTTAAATCTTTACTTATAGTAATTTGCTTATTAATAATTAACATTATAATAATTCTTTCTCTCAAAAAACTGGTCCTTTCAAGAATTATGTCCGCAACAAATCTCGTCAACATTTTTATTATACGCTAAAAGTCTTTCGTTCCAGTTTTCGTTAAAAACCACTAAGTCAAAAATCTATGTTGAAAACTTAAATCAACACTTATTTATTTATCAACTTTAAATCTCGGCACGTAAACTTTAAAAAAAAGAGTGTAATAATGTATAATATATTCTGAAAAATACAGGGAAACATGTACTGAGAAATATACTGGAAAAGATACTGAAACAATACTGAAACAATACTGAAATAATACTGAAACAATACAAAAACAAGAAACAGAAGTTTAAACCTCCTTGAGTTCAGGTACATCGAATCTGTTCTCATCTTTACAAACAACCAATTTCATACAGCTCATAGCAAGGAACAATTCAGAAGAGTAAAGTGGAACGAATTGCATCAAAATTGACATAATTTGTCTTAAATCCTGCAAAATATTTGGATTGTTTTCCATAAACTTGAACTTATCAGCCAATCTTTCAAATTTTGATAAAGTATTCGAATAATTGGTAAGTTTAATCACTGCTTCTTGTACTTTTATCTTATCCGAATGTGAACTTAATGACTCAATCTGCAACAAGAAAGTAAATATTTTCTTATTTCTATTTTTCTTATTAAAGAAAAGGCAAATATGAAAATAAGGAAATAATAGACTCGTAAGATTCTATTTATTCTAAACAATAATCTAGATTCTAAATAATAATCTAGATTCTAAAGAACAATCTAGATTCTAAATAGTAATCTAGATTCTAGATAGTAATCTAGATTCTAAATAGTAATCTAGATTCTAAAGAACAATCTAGATTCTAAATAATAATCTAGATTCTAAAGAACAATCTAGATTCTAAAGAACAATCTAGATTCTAAAGAACAATCTAGATTCTAAATAACAATCTAGATACTAAACATCAATCTAGATTCTAAACGATGAATAATAATTATTTTGAAATAAAAATCTTTTCCCTAAAAGAAATTAAATTTTAAAAAATGTTCGTTTACATCTAAGAAGGTCATTGCAGACTCCAGTGGCCAATTCTCTTCACAGGGGGTACATTTGCATTTGAAGAAATAATTCTCAGCTAAAGATGACTGTCTCTCTTCTTTTGTGTAACCCCAATAAAATTTGCCATAGTTATCAAATAGCTGAAAACAAGACAACAAAAATATGATTACAAAAGCAAAAAAAATTGTGTAAATTGAAAAAAAAGTACAAAGCAGCAAAGAAAATATTACAAATTAAAAAAATTATAAACTACAGTAAAGATCTAAATTATCAATTGAGATTACTTGAGTGTCCTTTTCGATTGGAAATAGAGCATAAAGCACCATACGTCCATTTGATACCATTCGACAAACATTTCCACTGCAACTGTGATTTATTAAACAAAGAAAAGACATAATTGCTATCCCGCAATCATCTTTTTCCGAAATGCACAGATCTTGAAACTGCAATAAATAAACAATTTATTAACTTACACAACAATTTAACAAGAGAAAAATCTAAAATCAATTAAAAAAAATTAAAGCAATAGAAATACTGGAAGTATATCAATAAAAATACTGCATTTAAATCAATAAAAATACTAAAAGTAAATCAATAAAAATACTAAAAGTAAATCAATAAAAATACTAAAAGTAAATCAATAAAAATACTACGATTAAATCAATAAAAATACTGCAATTAAATCAATAAAAATACTGCAATTAAATCAATAAAAATACTGCAATTAAAGCAATAAAAATTGAAAGTATTTCTCACACGTTTTCATCTATACCTACCTGGTGAGCGTTACATTCAAGGATTTCGTCGTGACGTAAAATTAAACCACCAATGAAGGCAATATCGTCGTTTGCGAGCAAAGAAGCAAAATCATTTCTTTTATAAACTTTGCCAAAAAACGCAGTGCGTGTTGCCAATGTATATAAAGATATAACTGCATTGTAAGTCATGCGAAATAAATCATGAAAGGGTCTTTTTCCTGCGTTTGTAGTAAGACTGTAAATACTTCTGTAAGTGTCACTATGAAGCTTTCCATCGTCTGAAAACCCTTCAGTTCTTCGATCTACGGAGAAAAAATAAAACTCATTCAACAATAATTGTTTATTTATCAAATTAACACTTTAAACTACGTGACTTTAAGCAAAAAGGACCTTGTTTTGAATGTAGGTTATGTTTGACGATATGAAAAAGGACTCGAAAGACATAAAGAAAATAATAAAAAAACGTGCCTTTCAAATTCTTCTTGATTGTCAATTTCTGATAAACTTTGAATTTAAAATACACACTCATGATTGAGTAAATGAGAGAAATATACACACTCATGATTGAGTAAATGAGAGAAATATACACACTCATGAGAATGTAAAATGTATTTACCTGCTTTACTCGAATCAATTTTAGTCAATTCGGATTTTAAATTTTCTATAGACCCGAATTCTTTGACAGCTAAAATTGCAAGTCGCAGGCAGAGGAGTTCTGCTTTGTCAACTTCTTGTTTTAACAATTCACCAACTACGTGACATTCAAAGTTATGATACTCTTCCCAAGCTCGGTCTTTGCAAACTTTTGAGCAGTAGAGAACAAAAATGCATTTTTCACATGGAATACTGTCCCAGGCGAATTTTAAACAATAAGAACAGTGCGTGTACAAATTATTCGTAGCGAGCATCAACGCATACGGTTTTTCAACAACCAAAATTTCCCCTGGTTCAATTTTACGAGTCGCGACTAAGTGTCTTCCGAATTCTTCATTATGCTTCAAGGCCACAGCGTCGGAAGCACAAGGGATTTCATTCTTGGATGAAATTTCAGGAATATCTGAATCGAAAGTGTCTTGAATTTTTTCTTGCCTAACATTCCTAGTGGCGGTTAATTTGTTTTTTAGTGCCCGTTTGTTCGAAGCGTTTAAAGACATGTAGTTTATCCATTCTAAAGTTTCTTCATAAACTGCGTTGAATTCTGCACTGCCCAGAAGTGCCAAGCATTCTGTTTTACGGAGTAATAATTTGTATTTGAGGTTAACAGGATAATTTGCGTTCAGAGCTCTGTCGATGTCTCGGACAGCTTCCGAATATTTTCGTAAGTGAAACAAAACTGCTGATCTGTTGGCAAAACCGAGAGCCAGTTGTGTTGAATTAATTGGCGCAAATGCAATACTTCTGTTGTAAAGCTCCAATGCTTGGAGATATTCTTCTGCGTCACGTTTCGAAACGAAAAATTTGTTTCCTGCGTTTCTGAATGCCATGGAGTCGATTTGGTTTTTAACCTCAATTATCTCATCCTCGTAAAATATTCGATTTTCATTTATAAGTTTAAACATAAATGTAATTCGACTTTCATAAGTTGCAGCTAATTGAAAGTTTCTTTTTAAATCCCTTTGTTGACTAACTGATAGAATACTGTTGAAATTATTTAGAATGTTGCAAGTCATTGTTTTACTTTTCTGTAAATAATTACAAGTTGAAATAATTATCTAAATTTAAATATCTTCTTCTAGTTGTGGCCAAGGTATTTGAATATAAATTAACTGTGCACTGTGATCACTGTGAAGACTGAGTAAAAGACTTTTTTCTTTACATACTTTTCTACAAGAAGACTAGAGACCTTTTCTAAAGACATCCAAAGATTTGTAAATTATGGGCATGGAATAAAACTACATAGAAAGAAACTCGCTGAGTAGATATCTTCAAGTGGAAAAATAGGAAAAAGGTATATTTACGTATATTTATAGATTCCAGCGATGGGAAGGATGGGAGATTCGATGATTAAGGTCCATTCATTGGTCGGATTTGTCCAAACTACAATTAGAAGTTACGCTTAACTTCCGAACCCTGCTATTGAGCAATTCTGTCCTATCAAGTTCCCATCCTTGTAATTGATATTTCAGTTGATTATAATCCAGGCCTGTTATAATCAATTATAATAAAAAACTTATTACAGTTTTCAGTGTAATGAAAATATACAAAGCATCCTTATTAAATTGTAAGTAAAGTCTAGTACTCTAGTGGTAAATAACCTATATTCAAATTAGAATAATCTTTTCTATTTTCATTTTTGAACAGTTGAAAATGGACGTTGATTGGATAGATAAAGTTATATTAAGCGAAACACTAGACAAAACCGAAAACAATTTTAAATCAGCTCCAACTGATGAATGCCGAATTGCTCTTATGTTGCAACTTTTCGATAAATATCAGCACCCCCCTTTTTATAATCAGCCAGACAAAGTTAAAAACCAAATTGATTCCGAAAACTTCAAAAACGAAGGAAATAGAATTTTCCTTTCGAAACGCA